>PNEQ01100302.1:0-10491 GCA_003012365.1 Medauroidea extradentata | reverse complement strand
TTTTTAACAAATATCGGAAATGACGTAAAGTAAAATTACAATTCTCTGCACGATGTTTAGTGTTATCGAGATCCTCAAGCTGTGATGAAACCGCTCGTTGAAACCCTCCCCTTCGTGTAAATAACAGGGGTGGCCACCCTCCCATTGACCAGAACATTTTTTGCCGTTGGGCTATGTGAACATTTTTTGTTGTCTTTCTGAATAGTACTTTAAAGTAACAATAAAAGGTCCTCGTGCCGCAAGTGGCTATAATGAACCTTTTACGAGAAAATAATTTGTACATATAGTCAGTGGCTGCAATACACTGCATTCGTTATACTGTATTGTTGTCGCAGTGCTATATATTGTAAAAGGTGACATTTTTGTGGAAGAGAAGCTTTTACGTCTCGTTGACAAGCAAATTCTTAACAGATACAAGGAAACTGGAACGTAATTGGCCATGGTCTTTGTTAAGGCTTCTATTCCGGCATTCGCCTGGAGTGATTTCGGGAAACCATGTTAAACTGAAATCAGGAATGCTGCCGCTCGGAATAAAGCCCGTATCCTTCCAAATGCAAGTCCAAAGTTTGTATTACATTTGCGTTATATCGCTCGGTGGGTGAATTCGAACGATGTCCAACAATGGTACATGTAATATTTAAGTGTACTGCTCAAAAATTGACACCAAAAAAATTCACACCAAAACATACGGAAGTTTTTATTAGTGTTTGTTTATATGAAATGAGGGTTAGCGTCTTTGAAATTGTTTTATGAATGAGAAACTTTAAAATGGCAGATATTTTACAGATTGACGATCCCAAACACACTATTTACGACATACCAACGATTTACAAAAAGATGAGCTTCTTCGACAAAAATTGCCGGAGTGATGGCGTTAACGCTAGGTTATGTGAGGAAACAAATGCCTCTTCGTTATAAACCCGTTTGAATAACATTAGCGAGAAAACTGCATACAAAAGTTGTGTGATATATTATAAGGGTGGTAGGAGAAACACAAGCGTATAACCTCCCTTCTACCATAACATAACAGTGACTGACAACAGTGTATGCATATGTGTGAGTCAAGGCAATAGCTTTAACAAATTTACTGTGAGATTACTAGAGAAAACTTTTAGTCAATGCACAACACGATAATGACTCGATAAATATTTATAATAATGTGTCAGCATCAGTGTTAGTGTAACTGCTCAAAGTTACGACTACCATTGTCCAGACAGCTCCGACACCGCTGAAGCATCAAATGTCGCACCCTTTCCAACATCCCTGGTGTGTTCCTGACACTGTTGCAGGCTGCCTCGATTCGTGGCAAAAGGTCAGCTTGGTGTTCCACACTTGTAGCATACACCAAGGATTTTATGTGACCCCCATGAAATTAATATAAAGGATTGAGGTCTGTAGTACATACATGTCATGGAATGGGGGCTTGTTTGCCTACCTATCATTCACAGCACATGTCTGTAAGTTCCGGCCTCGCTACGCGACTGAAGTGTGCAGTTGCACCTTCGTGCTGGAACTACATCCGTGTTCGCACATCAAGTGATACATCGTCAAGAACAGGTCAGCCGTTTGCTAGGAAGTCCCGATACACGTGGCCGGTAAGCCGATTTGGCAGAAAGTGCGGACCTATTAAGTGATCATCTAATGAATGCACACTACACATTGATTGCAAATCGCTCTTGATGTGCACAAACAGATATAGCTCGAGGACTTTCATCTGACCACGTTTCTGTAGTGCATGTTAAAACACCTATCGCGCGTAAAGGCAGCCTCGTCTATTAACAAGATAGATGTGTGGAAGTGCTGACGTACTGTGCGTCGTAAAAACCATGCGCAGAACCGACGTCGTCGTAGATAGTCTTATATTCGTAAGAGCGTGCACACGTTGCACATGACAAGTGTGAAAATTTTGATCGCGCAATATGCGCCAAGCTGTTATGTAGCTCACTGGATGATGACATGATATGATACGAGTGCTGGTGCTGAGTGCGTTCTCTCTGTCTTCCAGTATGCCTTCATCCACAATCACAGAGACAGAACGAGTTTGACCTGTCTCACGCATAATAGGTAGGGATAGGAAATTTCGCGAATTCAATCGCCTGCTTGATAGAATCCATTGTTGTCTGCATACTCAAGCCTCGTATATTCGTGCATGGTTGTTCCACTGAGTAGCAGCTAAGTGACAGACGGTCAGGAATGGAGTATGCATAGGACAATGGATTCTAGCCTGCAGGTAATTGAATTCGCGAAATTTTCCTGTCCCCAATAATAGGGTGTAACGAGCCTGTCATACGAAGTCAGTGGTCAAGCCGCTGGAACATGGCAAGGCTAGTGTCGTCGTTGTGGAAAATATTCTGCGCACATCCTTGCTGCTTCCCGTCCATGTGAAGGTGCGGCACCATACATTATGTGCATATTGGCAAGCTCAGACAAACAAAACCGCTCCACGCCACAGTTGCGAGAACATTAAATGGCCTGACGTTCACCGACGTGGCACGCAACGATCGGCGTGTTCCATAAAGTCATATGGGGTAACTCAACAAACAACAAAACGCACAATCGCACGAAATGTTCACGACTATCCCAGAGACGACCCGTCTCCATGCAACTTGCACATTTTACATGCAATTCATTAAAGAACTGTTTGACAATATCTTTTAAATTAAAACAGGCATATTGTTATACGTTTCACGTGGTGATCAATACTTGTATCCATTTACAATACATTACACTGTGCCAACAATACAATACCAGTAATGCAGTGTATTGCAGCCACTGACTTGTGTACGAATTATTTTCTCGTAAACAGTATATTCTAGCCATTTGCGAGAAGATGACCTTTTTTTGTTTCTTAGAAGTGCTGTTCAGAAAGACAACAAAAAATATTCACAAAACCCAACAGCAAATGTTCTGGTCAATGTGAGGGTGACCACCCCTGTTATTTACATAAAGAGAAGGGTTTTAACAAGCAATTTCATCACAGCTCGATGATCTCGATAACATCAAACATTGTGCGGATAATTATTATTTTACTTAACGTCGTTTCCGATATTTGCTAAAAAAAGAATTAAAAAATTATTTTTGTGGGTTAATATCTCCCTTAAAAATTGCACTAGATGAAAATGACTTCGTGTGACTATACCTCATTTTTAATGAGGAATAACCACCCAAAGTTCGTAACATAATTTAATATACATATATATAATATGAACAAGTGAGAGTAAACTTATTTGTGAAACTGAGAGCTAGATCACAAAAATTCGGTATTCCTTCTCTCAGATTTCGTCTACTTCAAAACACGGATGCGTTACTGAATTAAGTCTGTGATAACGAGCTAATCAAACAAACACTAATAATTTCTTCTTAAATTTCAGCATCAAGAATAAAATTGGTCAAAATATTAGAAATAACATTTATATTTTTAATTTTAGTTTTGTGTTTTAATTTATAAATATGACGTGATTTGTGTTGTGTTATATTATTTCTAATAATGTTTTTATTTTGAAACAACCGTACAGATACCTTTCTGTGTGAAATTTCTTTTCATGTAATGTTTGACAGTTTTGAGGCATAAAAAAATTTAATCAAACCATTATTGCAGATATTGCAGACGCCAGAATGATCAATTATGCAGCGGTGGTAGGTTTTTGATGATTTATGTAGAAATACATATCCGAATTTATTTCCTTGATTTAAAAATAAACTGCATGGTATTGCAAGATTTCAAACTAGTAAAGAGAAAAACATTTTAAAAAGAAACATTTCAGAATGGATTGTAATTTACATTTCAGTAGTAATTTTTAAATATGAAATATAGCCTTAAGAAACATTTTAATTGATTTGTCATTGGCAGAACATTTTCCAAAAATTATTAAAACAATACATTAATTGTATTTGTAAATAAGTTGTATAAATTGTTTTAGGAAACAACACATATTGTTTAAACATAAGAGCCTATTTAATTTGAATAAAAACAATATAAACATTTTAAAGTTAAGGTAATTCAAGCCTCAGAGAAATTTAAATTACTTGATAATTAATTTTGAGCAATTTTGTTTAAATATTAAATTGTGAAGCAAGAAATTCATTGGAATGTTTAAGGCCGTACCAATAAAAATAATTTTAAATTATATTTTATTTATAAGTTTTTAACTTCATTCTCTATCATAAGTTTTATTTTTAGTTGTACTGAAAATATTGTGGTTAATAATATTTTATAAAACTCTTTAACAATTTTTTTTTCGTATTCATACATTAAAAGTGAAATTACTTATTTTCATATAGTTATTTCCCTACATATAATTTATGTTATAAGTAATGTAATTTTAGTTCAGTTATTGGACGATGGAAAATAAAAGTATACGCATACAGCACGGACATTTTATATTCGAGCTCTTCTCGCACATAAAATGAAAGTGTATTTCGTGCAAGTCACAAGAACATAAACTTCCTGTGTGAAAGTTAGTGGAACTACTTGCCCCATAGAAGAAAAATATGTTTTAATATAACTTATTTTAAAAATTCCGCATGCAGTAAATATAAAAAATGTAATCTACTCGCATTTATATGTAATTAAATATTCTGCTTTCCCTGATTTAAAATCCATTATGTGCATTACCATTTGTGTAACATACGAGTATAATAGCAAGGACGGAGAACACATTCTTATATTCATACCTACAAAAGATTTTGCAGAATAATAGAAAAATTAAAAGGAAACACTTCCAAATAGAACCAAGACCTAACTAACATGAGGAGCGAATGCAGCTTCATTAACTGGATGACGAATTTTATTTTCACATACTGAAATTACAAATGTTCTTTAATAGCAGGATCTCATCTGAAATATATTTTCGTTAATTGCTACAAAAACAGCATTTGTAATTACTATCCCATATAAAAATGCGTCACAAAATTTACGAAAGTATGCAGCTCATTTAAGCTAAGGGAACTGAAATAAAAGTACCTTGCATTTTGTCAGTTCAAGGTAGTTTAAGTTCTGGACTGTAAAATATATTAGTGCTAAGAGATGTTAACAATCGTAATGTGTTGCACTGTAATTAAATTTTAATGTTTTAGAAATACATTGGGGTATATGAAGGTTTTTGAAACATACCGTGAAATTATGGCATCTTATAAAATAAAAAGAAACACAGTCGATATACTTATGTAAACTCAAATTATTTTTTAAATTGTTTTACGGCCGTACATAACTTGCTTTGATAGTTGTTAATGCTTTACTTGGAGTTTGTCACTTGAATTGAGGTTAGATTATCAATGATAATAAAAAGTGCCACAACTTTTATTAAATAACTCTACCAAAACTCTGCAGGGTTAAAATAAGTTACGTTATTTTATAGTTATATTAAAAGCAATACTTTGATTGCTGCAGCCATAGTAGTGGAAACCTGGACGATAATTGTTTAGGAACTAGTTGCTATATCAGAATAAACTGATAAACATTAAAGCGTGACTGTTTCAGTTTCTTGGCATGTCGCTGTTTTTTGCAACAGGGCTTGTAACAGCGCGTTATATTTAAACTAAAATGTTATGACACAGTTGATAAAAGTGACCATAAATCAACTTACATAATACAAAGTAATGATTAAATATGCAATGCAATTAACAGTGTATAAAAATTAGTCGGTCATAAATTAAAGTATTATTTTTAAATAACCGAGTTTGTTTCTATAATGTTGAATTGCTGTTATTTCGAAGTGTTAACTGTGTCCATACGGTCGTAGTGGCCGAACTACGTAGAGGTAGGAAAATGCGGCGTGTTCTTGGAAATAGAGTAGCGGGAAGCTGACGCGCGCTACGAGCAGAGGATTGATTGCGCTGCAGTAGAGGTTTGTGGAAGGCCATGCGCGCTCAAGCACTAGTGACCGCAGGAAAGACGAGAAACCAGGCGGCCGTGACCTCTGCAGACAAGAAAAACAAGACAGACACGAGTGCCGTGGCTGCTGTGTCACGGTACTCATCACATCCTGCTCATTACCCGCGGCAGAGACCTTCAGCCACAGGTGGTTAGGTGATTACACACGTTCAAGTGGAGATCCTCAGACAAGCTCGGGAAATCCCACATTGCCGCAAGCTTGGGTTTTTCCGCTGCTCCTGCATTCATTAGCATACACCTTGAAATAAAGCTTACATAGTTCATCGTATAAAAGGATAAATTACTACAAAATTAATTTTGGTTTTGTGGAATGTGTTTTGGCTAAGCAGTTTCGTAAACGCTATTTCCATTTCTGCTGCAACTGAACTGTCAACGTTTAAATGTGACGCCTAAACATATAGGCCTACCTGATCTATGTTACAAGAAACAGTACGCGAAATAATACTAAAATGTGTGTACCTCTACGCAAACAGCAACCAATGAGAATCCCAGTTTATGAAGATTCGTGTTAATTGTTTTGATATGTCGATTGGGCTTACGTCTCGTCGACGGCGAGGCCATTAGAGAGGGTTACACATAACTTTACTCAGGGACAGGCACTAGGAAAGCAGACGACCATGGCCTTTGTTATGGAACCATCCCAGCATTCGAATGGAACGATTTTGGGAAACCATGAAAGAAAAACGAATACAGGATAACCGGAACCGTAAAAAAATCCGGGTCTTCCTGAATGCTAGTCTAACATGTTACCGTTGCGTCACGGAGATTAGTGTTATTGATAGAGAATAACATACGGCATCAATTAAAATTGGGAAAAAGTATTATATTACAAAGATTTTTTTGTGAACATAAGATATGACTTAACTTTCTTAATGTGTGTGCATGGTTTTTTGAAAGCCTAGTGGAAAATTTAATTTTAGTAATGTTTACTGCTTTGGAGTATCTACTAACGACGCAACTATGTTCAAGTACCTTAGAACGAAGTTGTCAATTAAAACTACAGAAAACAATGCAGGTTGACGAAAATAGTATTTGCAGTGATATAGAAAATTTAGCACCTTAAAACTCTCGAGAGACTAACTGAGCACATTCTTAAATGTTACTTTGAAATAGAGTTTTAGCATTGGAGCAGGGGTGGGATTTAGGAGTGGCAAGAAGTGGCACATGCCACACCAATTTTTTTTTAGAACAAAAATAATTTTCTCACGATTTTTACTTTTGAGCTTTTTTATCAACAAAATTTCTTCGCACTGTACTCAAGGCACTATCATTTACTTCCTGCACCATAAAATAGTATATACAGGAAGTTGCAAAATTCCATGTCAATATTCTAGGGAAACAATCCTCATGTGTAAAGAAACAAAAAGTGTTATATGAACGTAGGTCCAAAATCGCACAGTTTCTGCGCTACAGTTGCCAATACATTACGTATGGTTGATAGCGCGCTGGCAGGATCATGTTGCTATGTCACTGTTGTTCCTACTGTCTGTGTGTTAGAGGCGTAGTGTGTGGCATAGTAACATGTTATGTACTGCTGTAATGATGCCCCACAGCAACATGATCCTACCCGCGCGCTATCAACCATACGTCATGTATTGCCAACTGTAGTGCATAAACTGTGCGATTTTGGACCTATGTTCATACAACCCTTTTTATTCTTGTATATAAACCCATATTTGCTTCTTCCTACAAGTGTAGAGTGTAGTTTTCAAAAAACAATTAAACTAAACTTCAACATGGTGTTGCTAGTTTCCGGTTTCCTCCCTACCGCACCGATATCCTAGTAGGTAACACCATGTAAAACAGTAGGGGTCGCGGTGGCCGAATGGTCAGACCATTCGCCTCGCACCAAGGCGAGCCGGGTTCAAATCCAGGCGAGGTAGGCCCCATATTATCGCACGTGGGATTCGTGCCGGACGATGCCGTTGGTCGGCGGGTTTTCTCGGGGATCTCAGTTCCCCGGCTCCCTCATTCCGGCGCCGCTCCATGCTCACATAATGTCACCCCTCACCAGAGCTGAAGACCTCGATGTTAAGCGCTGACCAGTATCGCTCACTACCTAACACTGTTTTGGGGATTTCGTTTTCACACCATCCGATATACAGCAGCATAGTAGAGGCAAGGGAAAACTACAGGTACGTAAAGATATTAACATAAAAAGTTGGAAAACTGTTAAGTTAATGGTGATTAATTGTAGGAGCATCTACAACAAAATGGAGGAATTCTGGGGAAGAGTCGAAGGATATGGAGCCAACATAGTGGTGGCTGTAGAAACATGGCTGGATGAAGATGTGCTGGATGGAGAGTTGATAAGGAATGGGTATAGTATATTTCGAAGAGACAGAAACAGGAGGAGGGTTACTAGTAGTTCTGAAAGATGGACTAGAAGGGAAAGTGGAATGGGTGGGGAAGGCAGTAGAACTAATTGAGATAACAATTCAGGGTTTAGAGAGAATTTTGAGGCTGATTGCAACCTACAGGTCACCAGGGGAAAATGGAGAAATAATTGTGGCACTTAAGGAAAGGCTAGATCAGATAGGGGAGGAGAGATGTGTAGTGGTAGCAGGTGATCTAAACTTGCCAGGAGTGACATGGGAAGAAGGACCTGAGGGGTAGGACCAATGACTCAGAGATGGGCATGTCAACTGGTAAATAGGGGATTGGGACAAGCAGTAGTAGGAACAAGGCAGGGGACCGGGGAAGATGGCACTTTGTTAGATGTAGTCTTGGTTAGACCATTTGAAGCGTTGATCAGTTCAGTAGTATTAGAAGGAATTAGTGACCACAGAATCCCAGTAGTTGAGATGGCCACAAAACTGATGACAGAGGTTAAAGAGAGGGCTAGGGCAGTTAGAATGTTTAAAAAAGCAGATCAAACTAAAATATAGTTATACTTAAAAGAAAATTTTGAGACATGGTCTAGGGAGGAAGGAATTGAAGAAATGTGGGCAGGTTTGAAAGAAATTTTAATAAATGCGGTTTAAAAGTTTGTACCCATAAAGAATGTGGGAATGGGAAGAGACCCACCTTATTATGGAAGGGAAGTTGGGAGGTTTAAACGCAATGTAGGCAATTGCATGCTAAAAACAGAAGGGTAGAAAGCAAAAGTATGAGAGATGAGGTGAGGAAATTAGGGAAAGAACTGACACAGAAAATAAAAGAGGCGATAAGCTCGTATATGGATAAGATGATGGAGGAAGGGCAAAAAGGTAGTTGGGATAATCTATTTAAGTATGTAAGAAATGTAAGAGGAAGCGAACAGAAAATACCAACACTAAGAAGGGAAGGGGGGCAAAAATACGTAAGTGATGAGGAGAAAGCAGAGGTGTTGCAGGAGCAGTACCTGACTGTGTTTGAGACAAGCAAAGAAGGTAGGTGGTAAAGTAGGGAAATTATTAGTTTTTACAATGATAGATGTAAGCTAGAGATGGGGGCACTGAGAAAGGTATTGGGGCGACTCAATGATAGAAAAGCAGAGGGACCATATGTTATTGGAAATGTAATGTTAAAGATGGGGGAAGGAGAGGTGTGCAGATACCTACAGGTACTTTTTAGCAAATCACTAGAACTTGGAAACTTGCCAGCATAATGGAAGACTGCAATAGTGGTTCCCATTTACAAGGGGGGAGGAGAGAAGATGAACCCAGCCAGTTACAGACCAGTGAACCTAACATCTAATGTTGTAATAGTTATGGAAAGACTATATTGTGAGGGTAATGGAGGAGAACGGGAGTATGGACGATAGACAACATGGATTCAGAAAGGGGTTCTCATATGAGACGCAGTTGGCAGGATTGATGGAAGATATAGGGGAGGCTATGGATAGGAGGAAACAGGTAGATGCGTGTTTTGTGGATTTTGAAAAGGCGTTCGACAAGGTGCCACACGTACATTAATGATAAAACTAAATGAGTTGTTGGAGGATAAGATGGTGGTAAACTGGGTGGGAGAATATCTGAGAGGAAGAACCCAGAGAGTAAGAGTAGGACACATACTCTCAGAGGAGGGAATGGTAACAACATCAGGGGTTCCACAGGGTAGTGTTCTAGGACCCCTCCTCTTTTTAATTATGATGGGGGATTTGGGGATTAACATGAATTGTAGGGTTCGTCTTTTTGCAGACGACTGTGTATTGTACAAGGTGATTGGAGAGGGTGGGGGTCTGCAGGAGGACATAAACAAATTGGAACAGTGGACGAAGGAAAATGAGATGAAAATCAAAGTAAATAAATCTAAAATTTTGAGATTTACACAGAAAAGAGAGGTCGTCAGAGAGACATATAGATGGGGAGGACAGGAGGTTGGAGAGGCGAATAGATATAAATATTTGGGAGTTATTCTTCAGGATGACTTAAGATGGGGCGAGCAAGTGAAGTGTGTTACAAGCAAAGGTAGAAGAGCGCTGCCCTACTGGGAAGGGTGTTAAGGGGCACAGACAAGAAAGTGAAAGAAAAGGGATACAAAACAATGGTGAGGCCCATTTTGGAGTATGCGGCGGCAGTATGGGACCCGTACGTGGGAAGGGAAGTGATAGAGGTGGAAAAGGTGCAGAGAAGGGCTGCTAGGTGGGTCACAAATAAGTGGAGGACACAGGGGGA
>PNEQ01100301.1:17538-35303 GCA_003012365.1 Medauroidea extradentata | reverse complement strand
ACATTCCCTGTCCAGCACCTCCCTGCATAACCACATCTCCACTTCTACATCTGCTCTGTATCTTTCAAACTTACCCAGAAAACTTGGTTTTAGGGTTAGGGTAATTTTAATAAATCCAGTTTTACTTACTTGTTTCATTTCCACATACCACATTGCATGAGCCTTATTTAAGAGTGATTTTGTTGGGATTCCCTTTATTCATAAGATGGGAGGACTGCACATTTAGTTTAAAGTCTTTCATGAGACTAATAATTCAGTGTCATTAACTGTTGATAAATATTTGCTGTCTACATAAATCACACTTACCTTGGTTAACATTGAAATTGCAATTTATGTAGGCACAGCCTAGTCAAATTTATGGTAAAGCCCTTGTACGACTGTCATGTGTATGCACCACACACAAGTAAGCCTACTGAATTATTTATAAATTATGTATGACGATTTCATTATGAATCGCTAAACGAAAGCCATTACTCATATATAGGCCATGGAGGTATTAGTCTATGGAGTGGCATCTGCCGTACATTTCAATGGTAATCGTGTGAAGCCGATCATTTTCGAACTGCGCATGCGCAGGACGTTATTTTTCTTGAGTCGCCATATTTTGGGTGGCAAAACAAAAGCAGAAAGCAATGTGATTATGTAATTTTTTACAAAAATCCGCGCAAATTCTCTATTTGAATCGTGCACAACAGTTTACAATTGCTTCAGAAATATAAATAAAACCGAATTAGCTCTCGCTGTGTGTATATACTATATAAACTTGATGAATTTAAATAAAAGTTTCTTACCTGTACAAAGATGATCCTTCGCAACGATCGAATCTGTTTGTAAGGCCAAGAGCTGCACAAACTTTCACCATAATGTGTAGTTAACAAAAAACTAAAACATTTTCATTCATATCAATGCTATGTTTACATGTTTTTGCCACCACTAGCTCTATCCTTGTCTTTAAACGTCGTCTGTTGGCCGGCTTCAAATTTGCTCAAAGGCTTCCACTCCATAGACTAATACCTCCATGATATAGGCCTAACTTATTACACGAGTTACAAAACTTATGTGGGATTCGGGAAGCAATTACGTAAATTACATCCAGTATGGCTGTGGTTGCAACAAATTGTGTAGGCCAACAGACAATTGGCAAACACCACACTGACGTATCTCACTTGCATTATATAAATACCGATTTTCATAAATAAAGCACTGAATTATGTCATTCTACCATACTGTCGTCTGAAACCCAGACATTAACGAACATTTTTTATTTTCAGCACACTTCAAAACACAACTTCGGCATATGCTTGTAAAACTTCGTGGCAATTTTCTTCTCACAAATATGATCCTTCACTTCTTACATAATTTTGCATGTATGAGAAGTGTACACAATTTGAAATTACGAGAAACATAACCGAAACATTCTTTTGGCGCAAGAAACTAATTTCAAAACAGCACAAACAAGGTTAACAAATTAACATATGATATTTTCGTCGCCATACTTAACTGCAGCGTACGCCTTATACAGAGCTTCAACTTCCCGATAAAATAGCCAGAAATTTATCCCTTAGTTAGGCCTACCTAGAGCTCGTAAGACGCAGTTTGTCGTCTACCTAGGAGATAAAATTTACCCAGATGTTACTCAGAGGTGGTAAGACAGGCCCTAAATGTTTTTAAAAATTCGGAATACTTTACTATATCTTGCGCAAAAAGACCATTTAAACATTATTTATTTATTTTGACTCAATACTGTCTTCAGTTAAAACTAATCCATGCAAACATCATTCATTTTTGCTTAAACATGTATTTGCATCGCTTCAAGTTCGGAAAATTAGTCTTTGCGGCTGTAGTATTAGCCGCAACTGCGAAGAGTCTAGTTATGAGGATAGTGAGAGAGATGAACAGGGGAAAAAATCAATTTTTAAAAATAACCATTATTCCATTCTCTGTTGGTCAGATGGTGTAAATATTCATGTATTGCAAGTGTAAAATTGGTCTAAATAATTGTTGTTCTCAACCAATAATAATGTTTTCAATTTATAAAATAATTTTGTTTACTATTTTGTATTGTTATCGTCAGTTAGTGTGATTTAAGTATATTTTTATAGTATAACCTTTAATAAGTTATAACATTTGTCACAAATTACAAAAATATTGTTTTAAATTGTTCAGAATACTTTCACTTCTCTGGTGCTAAACATTTACTGTTTCAATAAAAAAAATTAATGTATAACAGCTCGCTTTTGATATAGTATGTGTTTTTAACATAAACAAAGCTGCAAATAAAAAAATTTCTACAAAAACATTGGTTTAGAGGTTTTGGCCGCAGATCTCTGTCATCTGCCCCACTGTGCGCCGACAGTCTTGCGCCCAGGCCAGAGAGTATACGCAAAGACTCATCCATTGTCAACCGGGGGCAAGAAGTACACCATGTTTTTCGCAGAAAAATGAAGCTGACCGCACAAGGTGGTGCACGCGTATGGACCAACTAGCTGTCTGATACGACGCAGAAGAAGTAGAGCGGTGAAGGTTCACCGGGACAATCTGTGACTGGTGCAGAGTGACATGGGTAAGGAGACACCGCATGTAGGGGAAGCAACACCCACCAGGTGTATCAGACGTCTTTTCACAGGCAGCTCACCGGGTCCAGTCGCCCTGGAAACTGGTAACCGCGGAAGATCGGCCATCCACCAAGAGGGAGGATCGTCGTGCTCCCCAGAATATGATGTAACAAGGCCAGCAGATACGGAGGGGAAGGAGACCCCACCGCCATGCATGCACATGCCCCTGCGCTCCGCATCGGGATGGTGCCGAGTAGTGGGCCCGACTGACACACCCACGGTAACGCACCAGGTGTGACTGTTACGGGACCACCGCGACACGAGAGGGCCCCAAGAGAAACCGTTGCTTCAAACCACGGCTCGCCACCGGGGGGAGACGGTGAACGGACATCCTCTGGCCCTGTGCCGGACAACTCAACATGCTGCATGGGCACCCGGACGGAGCGAACCCACGAGGAGGATGGATGGCTGGACACGCTGTCCCTCCCCGCTGCAGCCTGTCAGGAAACAGGTCCAGGGCTTACGCAGCCATCGCCCCAGGTCGCTGATGACGGGCCAACCCGGACAGACAGCGGAGGCCCTCGGCCTCCTCGCCGCTCCGAGCGCCTACACAGCGGGGTGCGCCCCGAGTGCGCCACCTACGTGGGCGACAGGGTGCCGTACAACGCTCCAGCCAGACCAACGGAGACACGCTCCCCGACAACCCAGCAGCTGTGCTACGGAAGTTTTGGTGTGCTCAGCGGCTTGGTCGCCCTGAGCCCACCAAGACTTTCGCAGTTGACTACTGGTGGCGTGTCGAGGTGGTTCGGCTCCGGTCGCCCGGGCACCAGCATATCTTTTGTCTAATCATTTTCACAGCAATAGTTGTTTCTCGCTTTCTGGAACCTTAAATTTAACATACCTTCAGTGCCTGGGTTAACCTAACACCCCTGTACACTCGTTTCGCACCCAGGAGCTTATAATACTTTAATTTCTCTATTCCCACCACCTGGGATTTTTGCAGCGCTTCGCCTACCGGACGGGCTAGGTCCGGGACCGCTTTCAACATCGCCAGCATCGCACTGTGTACTGGAGAACGATGTGAGTTAATAATAATGCCTTGCCTATATTTTGGTGTTATTTATTGACTTCGCCGCTTCACTGCGCTTAAGGGCACGGACCCTACAACCCGACCACGTGTTTTCATATGGGTGTACAGGCCCCGAAATCCATGTCGAGTGCTTTGTTTGTGTGTGTATATGAGTGTGGGGAGGGCCACAACACTCCCCGAACGTAAGTATAATGGCGGAGGACGAGGAGAGTTTTGAAGCTGGCCGTCGGCCACGCGACCCTGAGACCACTCCACTCGTAACACCTGAGTGCCGGTTCTCCGCTAACTGGCTGGCGCCTAGTCGGGAACGCTCTTAGAGCATGCCAGTACTTTTCATAACTCACATCTCCTCCACCCTTGTCCCCATCAAACTCCCGCACTGTCTGTTTCAGGCTACATTTGTTCCTGCATCAGCTCACAACGTGATCAGCGATGGTGCAATGCATGTTGTAATGACCAATGTCCCTTGTTTAGCTTGTGTTGGGGTATGTTGTGGTGATGTTACTTGGTGTATTTGCTTTAAATATTTGCACTAACTTTTGAGTTGACCAGCTGACTACATGGCCACATGAACTTGGGCGCTCAGTGGATCCAGTCAGTAATGGGCGTATGCAGGTGCCTTCCGAATGTGCGGGCTGTTTTTGTGAGTACTACCTGTGTCGCCATAGCACGAATTGGCTGTTGAGCGTACGTCAAATGCCTTCCCCCCCTGGTGACACTGATCGTAAACACTGGGTCAAGCACAATGCGTTGATGCAGGTGGGGCACGTCGAGCGCGCAGAAAATAGCGAGTGAGTTGTGGTTCTGCAATTGTCGCTATTCTGTGAACTCTATGCCATATGGGTCGCTTCCTCTGTTGAGGTTGTGCATGACCTTGGGTGACACAAATGCAACAGCTGCCTGTAATTGGGCCTTTGCGATTTGGATGTTTTCTCTTCCCTCTTGAGTTCCCTTGCACACGCAGGTTCTGGGCTACTCGCGACGTCTGTTGGCTAGCAAGGATATGTACCGTCACCTCCACCCAGTTGTTCGGGCCTTCCCTGCTGGGTTCTCTTACAGTCGTGACATTTATGCACGGAAGCGGGGTTAGGGGGTCTTGTACACCTGCACGGTTCTGGGTGCTCGGGGCCCGGGTTCGTTTCTCGATTGATGTCATAGTCTCAGTCTCCTCCTCGTCTCGGAGTGTTTACCCAGAGTCCGGTTCTCTTGACAGGAGGTCTGGCCACTCGTTCTCTTCTCCCGGCATGTGCTCCACCATGAAGTCGAACAATTGCAACAGTAGTGCCCAACGGATGAGTTTGCACCTGCGTCCCTGCATGGTGTCTAGCCAGGTGAGGCACTTGTTGTCTGTGCGCAATGTGAATTGTCTCCCTTCTAGGTAGTGTCGGAACCGGCGCAAGGCCAATACTATGGCGAGGCACTTCCTCTAATTGCTGTGGTACTGGCGCTCCACATCCACAAACTTCGTGCTGCCATAACAGACAATGAGTCTCGTGCCGTCCTCCGTGAGCTGGTATAGGACCATGCCTAATTCTTCCATACTGATATCTTATAGGACATACAGCCTCCTCTGACTGTCCATGAGGGAGAGGATGTGGCAATTATGAAAGGCAGTTTTTAGCTCGCCGAACACACCTTGTGCGCCTTCTGTCATGCGGTATCGTACCTGCTGTTACAAGTCTGTCAGAGGTGTGTCATGATCTGCGCAAATTCCGGGATATAGTTCCAGAGCTAGTTGGCTAGTCCGATGAACCATTGTAGCTGCTTGCACGTACGCGGTGGTTCATCTTCCGCTATCTTCGCGAGGTAGGTCGGGTGTGCATAGTTCCCTGCTGTGCATACTACATGCCCCAGAAAGTCCACTTTTTGTTTCCCTATATGACACTTGGTCGGTGACACTACAAGATGGTGGGTCGCTAAACGCTCCAGCACTAGACTCAAGTGGCGCACGTGTTCTTCCCAGTTCCGGGACCACACTATGTCGTCCAGGTACGACGTTACAAATTCGCCTATGTATCCCTCCAGGACCCGGGACATCATGAACTGAAAGGTCGAGGGCGCACATTTCAGGCCAAAAGGCATGACACAGAATTGAAAGCGCCTTCCATTAGGGGTGGTAAATGCCATCTTTTCCCGGTCCTGCTGTCTGATGGGGACCTGCCAGTAGCCCGTCTTTAAGTCTAACGTGGAAAATACTTTCGCATCCCTTAGGCTCGCGAGCGCTACGTCAACACTAATCTGCGATGGTGGCGCACTCTCTGTTACTACATTCACCGGTCTGAAGTCCACACATAATCTCGTACTCCCGTCCTTCTTTGACACTAACACAATCCGCGAGTTGTACCTACTGATCGATGGTTCAATTATCCCTTCCTTCAGCATCTCTTCCACCTGTTCTCTAATGACGCGTTGTTCCTCGAACCCATACGCCCTCGGTCCTGTGTACACTGGCTCGTCACTTCAGGTGGGGATAGCGTGCTCGGCCACCGTGGTGGCTTGAAGCAGGTCAGAGAATGTGAAGAGGTGCTGCCGTTCCCCTAGCATTCTTTCTACTATAAAGTGGTACATCTCTGGTACTTCGTGATCTAGGTCGGCAAGTGTAACACAAGTATCTGGTAAGAAAGGTGTCTCACTCACCGCATAGATGGTCCTCCGCTCGCCCACGCCCCGCTCCGTCGTGGTGGTTCGGCGCACATATCTCTCTACTGATTCGCCTGGAACCTGGCTGAGAAATTTTTGAATTATCTCATTTGTCTGTCATGTTACATCTGGTAGTGCTTCGGCTAGTGGCGCCTCTGGATTCACTCGGTGGTAAAGGAGCAGCTTCTTGGCTATGAAGCGCTCGACCGGCTCTCCCTCCCGCTGTTTCTCGCCGTAAAACTGGGCTAGGCAGTCGGCCCTGGCCTCGGATTCTGGGAAGCGCTCCCATAGGCTCGTCGTGAATTCTTCCCACGTCGCATCAACACTCTTCCACAAGTTCCACCACTCGCGAGCCTGACCGCAGAGTTGCACCGCTACTCTCTCTGTCCACTCCTCTTCTGGTACGTGGAACTGGCGCAGTCTTGCCGCGCATTTGTCTACAAACTGCGTCAGGTCCTCGACGTTACAGCCTGAGTACTCTGGCAGCATCACGTGTTTTGGCGGTACGTCCTCATGTATTCTGGACACTATGCACCACTGTTTGTCACCTCCTGCTGCTTCATTATCCTGGCGTTCGTGTGCGCCGTCGCTCGCGATACGTATGCTCATGGCATCGTTCGGTTCGCACAACGTATCTCGGCGTGGTCGCGCGGATGTCGCAGTGCAGTTGGTCAGATCTCTGGCACCGGTGCCAGTTGAAGTGCCTGGCGTGGCATGATCCCATGGCACGTTCCGTCCATCAGCGCACGGGCAGCACGCATAAACACCTTCTCCGAAGGTTCGTAGTTCTACTGTGTGGGCGCACTGTCTGTGTCTCACTGTGGCACACATCGTGCACGTTGCGATCTCGCATCCCATCGCTGGACAGTTCTGGGCATCACAGTGGGTGCGCCCTTACCATTCTGACTTCCACTCGCGGTGTTCCCGCCGTGGGCGCTTTGGCATCGACGTTGTGTCTGGCCATTGGCACCCGCACGTAAAGCTAACTTACCAGTCCTCTGGTTTCACTGTGTCCAGTCTCGGTAGGTTGTACTACGCGCACACTACTTCCTGAGCGGTGAACATGTTGGCCGTGGAGTTAGTCCACTCTTACTCGTGTTCCGCGCTGTTGTTGTGTGTGGCCGGCTGGTCCTGTTATCACTGCTCGCCGCGAGGAGAAGAGGGGGGGTCGTTCCCGTGCGTGCAAGCTTGCCTCCCTGCCTGCTGTCCACGTAGTATCTCACTATCCACGCTTCCTGTCTGCTCTATCTTCCTACATTATACACAACTGTTCCTTGCAAACCAAAATACGTGACTGTCCATTAGAGTTCCTGATCTGGCGGTTCTTCGTCGCCCGATTGGCCCGCAACATTATGAATTTACTCCGCCAATGCGTTGGGCGCCATATGTCGCAGTGTGCCTGTCTAGGAGTGCGTGATGCTGGTTATTGTGTGTCGTGTGTGGTGGATGGGTGCCACCTGGACATGAACCGGCCCAGGTCGGTAGAGCATGAATCTGGGCCTGCGACGTTCGTGGCGGTCCCTAGACGAGGCGGTGATTGAAAAAGGGGGGGGGGGATTGAGAAAACTATAGCTGGAAATATTACACACTCTGATGGCTCTCTGAGATGTTGGCGGAGTAGGACATGGGATACTACAGAAAATGATGTAGGCGACTCTCGGTGTGTCTGGTTGGCATTGCTGATTTTTTACGCTGGTACAAGTTAGAAGGATTATTACACACACGGTTGCTGAGCAATTTAGGGTACCCTAACAGGGAGCTACAAGAGTGGCGTGACACGCTCCGGTGGTAGTGCGTAATGAATTGGCACAAGTCTCTCTGCATGCACGAGGCTCTCGTGTTCGCTTGGCGGCAGCGTTCACCGTTAATAGCACTGTGCTACGTCTACGTTAGTTGCGGGAGAAGGCCCGTCCCTTAAATGTTAAGTTTATATGTCTGGCCCACGTGGCAGGAATCGCAGACAAAAAAACACTTGCACAACTCAGTACGTTACTATTATACTGCCCGCAGGGGCGTGAAACGTTTAGTTAAAAATTGATCCGGTAAAATTAAATAAAAGACTTACAGCACTATCGATGTCAGTTGATCCAAGATTGCAGTTCAGCCCCGCGGGAATGAGCTCGCCACACACAGGTCCGCACTGTACTACGTCTGGAGGTTCACTGTCACGGCCGCCGGAAAAACGGGAGCTACACACTATCTAGCAACTAATGCTCAGCAACCACCCTCTTAAACCATAGCAAGATATACATCACAATTCACTGAGAAAGATTACTACGTTTTCTACGCATGCATAGTTCTGTTTACTACTGTTCTTATTTACTATTCAGACACTCAATCGGCTAGTTTGGCCAGTCGTTTGCAACATCACTGCCGGGTGACCGTGCACAGATGTAGTGGTGTTGGCTTGGGAGGGGGGGGGGAACTGGACACTACTCTAACGCACTGCGGGGTGGATTATACTCGCCAGGTAACCTTGACCCGTACGAAAACTGCACTGCCCTTGTGGCCGGCCAGCGTACGTCGGCGCCACAGCGCGTGCCAGGGAGAGGGCCACAGGTGCACGGCCATGTCGCGTGTTGGCGTTTGGGCTCCCGCAGTACGATAACGAAACTGAATAAGCGTATTATTTCCATGAATGTATGGAAAATGATGGCCAAACATCTGTAAACTGGCAAAACGGACGAACTTCCATAAATAACAATTACGGAGGCCACTTCCGTAAAATTACAGTACTTTTCTGTATATATTTTCGTGAATTTACTGAAGTTTTTAACAGTGCACCATTTATCACAAGAATTCACCTCCCGAACTATTTTGTGTGATTTTATGAACATTCTGTAAATACATACACTTATTAAATTATATGAGATACTGGTAGCGGAATGGCATAGATACTGAGGTAAAATTTATTTAATTAGTAATAGCAAGTCAGTAAAATTTAATTAAACTACCAAGAATAGAAACTAACTGCAAAGGTCCAAAATTACAAAGGGCAAATGCCACTAAAAATATACACTTAAATTTACTTACAAATTATTTTTATTTACAAATTATATTTATGTAAACACAAAGATGTTTACATTAAAAACAGCAAGTTATCAGAAAAACTAAGAAGTTTAGGCGACTTTCATCAAAGTTGGTGCAAATTACCGGCAAATATAAGATTGTTCACATACAACTTACTAATACAAAACAATGTATTCACTTATTCTCGTGCTATACTCTAACATTGTGGACTTACAACAATAAAGCTTGTTAAAAAACTAATTTGGATATTAAAGTGTATGTACAGGTCTAAATATTAAATTTGCTTTTTATCAGTCCTATAGTCTTGACCAGTGGCTTAGGAACAGGGGGATACAGGGGTACAATGTACCCCCCCCCCCCCACACACACACAAAATTGATAGTGGGTTACAAAATACAATTTGTACCCCCGTACATATCAGAGCATATACATAAAAATATTAAAATAATTAAAAGAAATATAATATAACAAGATGTATGTTTAATCTAATTTTATATTTATATTGACTTTAACTTACTACTATAAACTTAAAATATAAAAGTTTGAGTAAATATTCTGTGCTTTAAGTGTACCGAAAGTATTGGATTTTTTAGTAACACCCCGACTTGTGACCCCTGCAGACCATTTTTTTTTTTTTTTTTAACTATAAATGTTTTAATAATCAGTTCACAATATTGACCAGGATCAGGCAAGCTTCCTCTCCCGTCCAGGGTTCGGTCTTATCCGTGACCGCTCGGCTACTATCATCTTCGCTAAGATACTGAAATTCGCTTTCAAGTTCAGTGAACGGCTTATCTATACCATACTGTTCGTTGGCAGCTAGGATGTTGTGTAGTTCTTTGTGTTTTAGAAGGCCGAAATGTGTTATAATTCATACTAACTGCCCTGCCGCGACTTCGCTCGCTGTTCTTTTAAAAATTAACAACATTATTGTACTTTTCTAATGGCTATCCCGTTTTCGCGGCCCTTCTACCAGCTGTCACTAATCTGTGCAGGTGGCAATCTGAGTTTCACATACATCCGGTTAGTACATTTTGAAGTACGGAAGTCTGAAAAGGCCGTTTTTAGCAATGTTGGAGGACTTAGAAACAGTGTTTTTAATGAGCTTGGCGTCTTAACAACGAGATTCCGACCTTTTCTGAAGTTTGTTTTCTTTTCATACGTTGGCACAATGGGCAGACGGGGAATATGTTTACGAACGCACTGCAACGCGTTTGAAGCGAGCGGTAGGTGGCCGCCTTAAGAGTAATGAAATATTAACGCACTGAAGAATAGTATTACAGGTTATGTCAAAATATTTATAAATAAAAAAACTGCCGGGTTCAAAATAAATTACTCAAAACGAACAAGAGAACATTAAAATATTTTTTCATGTATGATACGCCATTGGGACAAAAGATAAAAAAAATATGTGGAAGTGTGTGAAAATAGTTATGGAGTTTCAGAGCATTCCTGTAGTCCGCATCATTTATAACGTATGTATGGAATTTACGAGGTTTAGTAATGTGTCGTAAGGTCGTTGGTTTATCGCAGTTACCAAATAAGTTAATAATTCAGCAGAATGAGTATGTGCAAAAAATGTCCTTTTAAAAATTTAATATAACATAAAATATATACCGTTTGTACAACAAAAGGAAAATTATACTATCGAAGCATGTGTAAATGAATAGCTCGAAAATATTTTGCGAGCTTGAAATACGTTCAAACAAAACAAATCGCTAAGCAAATGTAAATAACTTAATTCATTATCACTTTGCTGACTTAAACATACATAGGAGGCCATGGTGGGTGAAGTGACTAGAGCACTCGCCTACCCACCAAAGTGATCCGGGTTCGATTCCCAACGGGTCGCTCCTCGGACTTTCGCACGTAAGACTCGAGCCGTATAATGCCGCTGGTCGGCGGATTATTTCAGATATCTTCCATTTACCGCGCCCTACATTCCGGCGCCGCTCCATATTCACGTCACGTCATCCCTCACCAGCGCTAAACATCTACATGTTATTGCTATAGAGGCACGAAAATTTCACGAAAAGAATTTTGCCACATTTGGTTTAAATGCCTTACGTGCACATCCGCAGTTCAGCTTCATGGTTATTGGCAATGTGCCTCTGGGAAGTGACGTCTCTCATTTGACCGAGCCAATCACAGTAAGGTTATTGTAACACCACGCGTGTGATTTACAAGACACGTGACTGCTAAACATACAATCACTGACCATGAAACATAACTGCAGATGTGCACGTAAGGCACTGAAACAAACTGGGGCAAAATTATTTTCGCGAAAATTTCATGACCCCACTTATTGCTGGCAAAAAAAAAAAAAAAAAACTCTTCATACAGAGGAAATTACGTTCCAATAAGTGGCTGAATATGAAACGAACTAACTTAAAGTTGTTTAAACCAATTAATTCGCAGAGAAAACGCCGGTATTTAAATTAAAACCGTTTGAGGACTAAACATTCAAAAGGGGCTAAGTACCATTTTCGACCAAAATCAGATAGGTACATAGAAATGTGCCACAACATTAGGTGGAAGACATACCTAAAGTGCTATCTCCTAGTGATATTCATGCGCACCGTACATCAGCACAGTTAGATGGTTGGAGTAACATCAACACAGTATAGTTCATTGGAATAATATATATTGATGTTCATTAGTGTTTTGTATTGATTACTGTTCGATTGCTCCTATTTACTACTTTCCTATTGTAAAAATTATGTGAACGCATTTGGATAATTCCTTGTTCATTTGTTTGTCGCAATATACTGTTTTTGTCATTACCTCGAAACTTACCTTTTATGGCACTTAGCCCCTTATGAGTATTAAGGTCTCATTTTTAAAAAAACTTGTCTTCTCAGTGTGTTGAAAGGTGATTTCAAGGCTTTACTTTCATCGTAGTCAAAAGTTAAGGTTTGCTACGGTTTTGATGGACGGATAACATTTTGGGAGGCTGCTGATTGGCTGTAGATCACGTGATTAACAGACCCACAGACGAAAGGTGAATGACTGTGATGAGTTATTTATCTCTAGCTTTACCTATATACGCCATTTAAGAAGGGGTATGCCGTTAGTTTATTTTTATTTGTTTAATTCAATGTTGATTGTATACTATCTGCGCCAGAAGTCCTAGTATCTGAGATTACAGGGTGCGGAGGACCGGGAAGTGATATGCGTGGTAGTAGAATCGCTTTTACTATAAAAATTGAAGAAAATAATTGTGCTTTGAACGACTAGCCGAGAAGCAACGTTTTAAGATGATCACATTGCAACAAATAGACCACGTTACACATGTAATCCCGTACTACTGAATAATACGTGCTAAATAACCTTAATAGAAATATGAAATGATTACGTATATTACCACGAAGCTAACCTTATAACATTATTTCCTTGAAGAGTGAAAGCACATTGTTTTATCATTAACATCATAGTATTTTCGTGATGGAAATAGTAAGCATGATGATTTCAAAACATTTAAAATGCACTTTTAACAGAAGTTCTGGTAAGAAATACTAATTACCCTATTATGTTTTTATGTCTTGGTACTAAACAGATTCTTGATTATTACCCGAAGTTCTCATTGCAAACATCACCGAATGCTGTTGTAGCAATTTGTATGCCGCAAGGATGTTGTCAATGTATAGGCCCTAAATTTTTTGTTACGCATAATTTCTAGACTGATTGCCTAAATTAAAGTGTGTAATGTTATTGGTTTTTTTTTATTATTTAATTTTTCGTGGGCTTGGCTCCTGGATTGTTAACTGCCTCTTTGTAAAACTTTTCGCTAAAACGTTTTTCTAAAATAATCACTATTCAAGCAAGTTTAATATTTAACAAGTCTAAATACGAAAAATGCTTAAAGATCATTATTTTACACCTTGAAACCCATTTCCCTTGCCTCGGTAGAGGACCCCCGGACACTCTCCCCCCCCCAACCGCTTAATTAGAGGGGTACAGTGTTCCAAGATGAACTCCCCCCTTTCACCCCTCTCCCACAAATCTGATGTGTTTCAACAACCCTGATTTTGACATAAAATATGTAAAAATGCCTACCGTTTATGGAATATGAAAATAGGGTATTTGAACTGGACGATGCCACTGGTCAGAGGGTTTCATCGAGTGTCTCCTATATCCACCATCCTTACATTCATCATTACACGATATTAGTCTCACATTGCCCTTGAAAGAAAAATGTTCGCCCACTAACACAAACTGAAAGCACTGTGGTGAATAATTTGCAAACATTCGAAGCAGAGTGCATATTCACCTAAACTTTTCTCGCGCACGCCATTTTTGCAAATATTGGCCTCTTTTATTATTTCTGCTTGCTGAAAGTTTCAGTAATCATCATCAGTTTACACGACTGTCATCAGTAAATAAAATAAAATAAATACATACTTGGAAAAATGAGGCACGTATAAATCGAATAATTCAGCCATACGCCAAATTGCTACACACAAGTCATTGCGAAAACTAGATACTGTTATAGGGCAGTGTTACAATTTAAAGAGTAGGCCTACTCTCTGGAGAGAACACTCTCTTCAATGTGGACAACGCACTCTCGACTTTGTAAACAAACAATGCAAAGGTAACAAGTGCGTAAATTTTATTAATACAAGTTATAAACACATCAAATATACTTGTGGGCTATTCAAATAATAATTTTTAACTTTCCAGCGTCGTATTTCAAGCAGTGAATAACTTTTTATAGGTGATGCTGTAATTTTGTGTTTTGTGTATTTAAACTTATATTGGGGCAGAAAATGTTTACACAACTTCTCGCCATAATTAACTGTTCGTTGGTAATAATTGTTTATGTATACATTTTGAAATATTAGCAGTATGTGACACACCTTTCTTTAATAACCTCAAAGCATAGTAGTATTCAAGATGGCGTGGGCCAGAGAGAACGAGAGAGTGCAGCGAGTGAACAGTTTCGTTCTCTCGCTCTTTCGCACTCTCGCCAACAAATTGAGACGACCAGAGAGCACTCTCTCTGTCTGACGTCAATATGACGTGGTCGCAAGAGAGCACACACTGTGTGAACTGAGACACGGCCCTTGAAAGCAGGGCAATATCTTGTATGTGAGAGTTATGTGCTTGTAATCTTCATACGGGACCCCTGAAGTGTCTGAGCAGTGGAGCGAGGGTAGTGTGGAGGGAAGGTTTGCCGAGAATAAAAACTACATATCTCCATTCTGACAATCGCGACTGTTGGAGAGTAGTAGTTTAATGTGCAATAACATAAACACTTGTTAACGTTTAACGTTCAGTGATGTTTCATTACCAACATAACTTAAATACTATTGTGTGTGCCATTACATTTTTTGTGAAAATTTATCACTTGTCAAAATCACTTTTTATACAGTTGTACACAGAACATATCATTTTGTTTTTTATTATAAAAATTAAACCCTACATAATAACAAAAGTTGCAAAAGACAGGCACAAAATATACAAAGACAATTATAATTTGGCCCAGTTTCAGTCTCCCGTCATTAAACATTTTCGATATAACACGATTTGATAATTAACGTTGAAACTGACAGGAGCCAAGATTGTGTACCACAGCTTCTTACGTGAAATTATTTAAGTAATTTTATTGATGGTTGTTGTTTGTGTTTTTGTTTGTGGGGGTTGGCGACTGGCGACAGTTTGACAGGTTTACCAAATATGTGACGGCAGAACTGCCCGTTGGCGATTGGAGTAGGTGCTGCAGTGGTTGGTGTTGGTCACGAAAGCATTTCAACTCTCACTTCTGGTGCTTGATGGTGGTGTTCTTCCCGTAGTAAAATTCAACGTATTGAACTTTTTTAAGTACAGTTGAACAACCATATTGCAGAATGCGACTAGGGTATGTTTCATTTTAACATAAAAACTTTATTAAGCTTAACGTTATTTCTTATTTCGTCAAACACACAGTGGCGAAGCGTGGACCTGTTCCATGGAAAGCAGTATGAGACCCGGCTATACACTTTGAGCAGGTTACAGCTGTGTTGCAGAGACCTGGGTGTATTACTGACAACTAGTTCCTCGTCTCTTACATGCTACTGGCTGAGGAGTGTACGTTCCTCTACCAGTCAAATGGTTCCACAGGCAACTGAGAGCTCTGTACAGTCACTGCTAAACGTCGCTTGTCCTACAACACTTCACGCTTCGCCACTGCAAACACAAACCATTACACTGAAATTCTGGTTCGAAATGTTTTGCCAAATTAAATTGTCTGGGCTGTGTGACGTACAACCGTCCACTGCGTCAACCACGCTTCGCACACGCTGAGTGGCCAGACCACTCGCCTGCCGCCAAGGTGGTAGAATCCCGGCGGTGTCGGTCAACGGCCGGTCCCCGGGTTTTTGTGCCGGACGAAGCCGCTGGAAGGCTGGTTTTCTCTGGGATCTCCCGTTTCCTTCTCCCCTTCATTCCGGCGCCGCTCCATACTCACCCCTCACCAGCGCCAAAGACCTCCATGTTGCGTGCTGACCAAAATCTCTTCACTTCACCAACTATTAACAATGCCAACAGCAGCCGCCAATTGTGCCAGAGACCTCAGTGTTAACAGCGACTACCAAAGAGTATTTTACAAGCAATTATCTGAAATATAAGGCTGTAGAAAATATTAAACGTATCTAGAGATGATGGTATATGGCCGACAATGTTTTGTGCCAACATACCCTTGAAAACACTGTGGTTTCTTGTGACATGCACGATTGGGTGATATAGGTCATTCGGAATAAAGTGAGCACTAAAGATTTAACCTTTGGAAAAATCACTAGCCGTTACTGCATATAAGTCAACATTAACAACAGTTACATTATTGTTTGTATGGTTGGTAGCTAATAATAGCATGTAGTTCCGTGTATTTTCTTATTTGAATACAGCATTAGTGAAACAACATCAAATGCAAACGACCTCTCTGTATTTAATATACTTTAAAATGTTTATTTAAGTTCTTATTGACATACCAACTGACTATATAATTTTATTTAATTAGCGAAAGCACAAAGTGACGCAACCGAGCCGATTGTCGTTGGCAGACGCCGCTAATGCTTCGCACCACGGAGGTAGTTTAAAGTTCCACCGACAGATGGCATCAGAGTTAGGTTTTCGCCGCTTCGCCAAGCTTCGCTTGGAAGCGAATTGCGTTTCGTGATTCAGTTTGTTTGTCAGTTGTGTAATAAATATTGGTTTCTGATAAACACATTCAAAAGTACTAGAAGTGACTGTTTATGAATATCATTGGTAAATTATCTGAAGTCATTAGTATTGTAAGTTGTTTTGTTTTATGATCGCCAGCCTGAGTAGCCTATCTGGAAATAGAAACATCATTTTTTCCCCTGTTTCACACATTGAGAACATACGTTATTTATAGTTTCTCTTTGCGTGCGTCGTCGTCGTTCATTGCAGCATGCTGAACGGAATTTGTATTCTTGAGTTGCGTGTGTCGTGTGTGTTTTTAGTGGCGGTTTTAGTTTAAACGTTCGAATATACTGTGCACACATTTACGAGATTCCTAACGGTAATATCGCCGTTAGAGTAGACGCAGAGAAACCAGTGTTATAAGACGTTAACTCGCATGTATTTATAACTAAGATTACTACTGAGTATAGCATATATTCAGCACCCGTGCATTTAATGAGTAGATATTGTAGATAACATTTATCGGAGCAGTGTAATGTAAATGTAAACATTGTACAAGCCTACGTAAATAAAAGCACGTGGAAATGTTGATGTTTACATGCAGCGGAAAGATATAAACTGGCAGAAAATAGAAATTAATCAGGGCTTTTTTGAGTGCTCACTTTTTTCCGAATCGCCTATATACGTCTGACACAACGTAGCTATCTGCAGACCAATAACAAGTATCAAATATTACAATAGCGGGATTCTTATTGGATCAGTCAAATAGGGTAAGATCAAAGATCAGGGTAACCTCTTCAAGTACAAGTGAAAGCCAGTAATATTTTGTTAAGCTAAACCAGGGGCGTCATTAAGTTGGGCAGGGTGGGGGGCAAATGCAGAATTAAAGCATGTAAAATGTATTTTTTATATTTTGTTATTTAAATAATTGTAACTTAAGCACATAAAACTGAAGTTTTATTATTAAAGGCACGATTATTTCGCGTATTGATTCTAGGTCAGGTTGAATGACAATAATGTATTACTTAATTACTCCTTCGATTAGACGATACCTGTTTCAACACACCTTTGACGACTGCAAGCCAGTGATAAATAAGGAAACAAGTAGTGGTGGTAACACGTGTCACGGTTCAAGCCAATGTATATTTGACTTTGGCCAGTGTGTGTATAGGTCTGAGAAGTCTAGACTGTTGCCAGATTAATACATGAAATACTCGTGCCTATATTTATTATTAAAGTTTCTAATTAATACATCCTTCATTAATAAAAAAGATGCAACAAGGTCACTGTCCCCGAAAAAAATATATCTG
>PNEQ01100301.1:7010-17438 GCA_003012365.1 Medauroidea extradentata | reverse complement strand
GAAGGTTCGACGCGGCAGTTGTCATCATGGCGCTGTGCGGGACCTGCTCTGATCCAATCAACTCGAAGCACGCGACGATAGAGTGCGGCCAGTGCCTGCGACACCACCATGGCAAGTGTGTCGGCGTGGTCCCCCACGAGGCGGAGTTCTTCGAGACGAGCGGTGCTCTGTGGCTGTGCGCGAGGTGCCAGGCGGACCGCCGTCTGCGTCGAGCCCCCAGCGACCGCAGCCTGGACTGCGGCAGTGACGGCAGCGGAGGTGAGGACCCTGGAGCGAAGCCCCTCAGGGAGTTGAAGACCGAGCTGAGGCGCCTACGTGTCGACCAGATGCGTGAGCTGCGGGAGCTGAGAGAAGAACAACAGGCCCTGGGGGACCTCGTCAACTGCGTACACGAGAAGCTCGAGGACACCTACCACCTGCTCTCCGTGCAGTCCAAGAAGATGGACGAGGCGGCCGCACGCACCGACCTCCTGCACGCCGAGTGTGCCCTCATCAGGAAGAGGATCGGCTAGCGAGCCGCCGACATGCCTGGGGACCCCGCTGGCCGGTGTACCTACGACAAGGCAGGTTGCTGTGGTCAGTCAACATGCGGTGATTCGTCTCCGCGTCAGTATTAAACATGTAGTTGTGAGAGTGTAGTGTAGGCAGGCTACCTAGAGCTTCATGGCTGACACAGGGGTCTGCACACTTTAAACTGGAGTCGTTGATTATCATCTGGTTAACAGTGGATTCCATTACTTCCCGATATATAGGATCCCCTGTTATTGACGAACATTTTTCTGCATCAACCAGTGGCGGATTCAAGGGGGGCTACCGGGCTGAAGCCCCCTCCCCCCCCCCAAAAAAAATTCCTTTTTCACAAATCGTGTTCAACATTACGTAGCCAAAGTACGTCCAGTTGCTTCAAGGAAACTGGAGTTTTGTTCTATGATGATCCAAGAACATTTAATGTGTCCTACTTGTATGTATGTATGTTATTTTTAATGTTCTGTAACAGTAAACAACCACACTTTTGAGATGGCTGGTATTTTATCCAATCCATAAAGTCACGTAAGCTCACCCCCTTCCCCCCAAATACGTTTCTAAATCCGTCACTGGCACCAACTTGTTTTAATGCCTTATGTGCACATCAGCAATAATGCTTCAAGTTGAAAAACGTTTCTCATTTGTATGTGCAGGATAATGTTACTGCGCTATCACTCGTTTGTAAAGCCCACTTTACACCGAAAAAAAATAACAGCGACAATGTTAATTACAAAATGTTAGTTACAAAAATGTTATCAACAAATTCTAAGATATGGTGTACTATTTTATTGCAATGTTGATAGCAAATGTGTTATTAATATTGCTGAAAACACCAATGTTACTAACAAAGTTGTAAGAAAGATTAACGGAAGTTAATAACAACAATGCTGATAACATTGCTAGTAACATTTGTTACCAACAACCTTTGATCTAGACCGCCTTAGAATGGGCCGGGTATATAATGTTATCAACAATGTTAGTGACAAAGTTACTAACATATTTCTAAAATTCGTAACTTTTATTGCTAGAAAATGTTAGTAACAAATGTTATTAACATTTTTATAAATATTAACAAAGTTAATAACAGAATGTTGTCAACAACGTTGATTACATGAAGTCAACAATTTTCAAGCATTTTTACATTGTTAATAACTTTGTTGAAAACACATGTTATTAGCAATGTTATCATTGGTGTAAACTAGGTTGAAAACGTTAAGACGTGAAAGTTAAAATCATCTAGTCTCTGACCATGAAGCAGAGCTTCAGATATGCACATAACGTACTGAAACAAACTGGTGAAGAAATCTGTTCCCTATTGGGCAGTTTCAACAATACTAAACAAAAACACACTAAGTGTATATTTACTTATTTACTTTTGGAGTGTCCTCTCTCTAAATGTTTATTAATTAATTACCAGTTATATTTCACTGAGTTAATTTTTTTGAAAAGGCTCCATCAAGAATCAGCAAACAATCACAGGTAAAATTCTGCTACAAGTTAGGAAACTCAACGTTATTAGTTTGGCAAAGGAAAAATTCTGTATCTTAGCTGCTCTGCTATTAGCAAGGGGGCTACGAACTTTGCCGAGTTCGGTACCGAGCATTCACGAATTTAGTTTAGCGTCTTTAATTTCGTTAGTCTTACAAGATCGTATACACAATAATTTGTTGCAGTTACATTCGTGAATGCTCGGTGTCGACCTCGACGAAGTTCGTACGGACATCAGCGCAAATGTCGACATGGTTTTTCCCTTGCCAAACTTGTCCATCATAAATCCGTTTATCTTCCTTAAATGTAGTAGGATTAACCTTACCACAGGTAATCAGTAAATATCCAACGATTCCGATTTGAGTGTAGTTGCCCAGTAAGACGTCGCCAGGGGCCAGGGGTAGATGGGCTGCAGAGTGTTTGTCTTCTGAACTGAACGCGTCCATGTGTGTCACTCCAGAAGCGCGCAGTTGTCTGGAACTATGTTACAAGGTACACATGTTCGACCTCCACCTTTGCCAAGCACTGCAGGACAGACTAGAGTTACGTTAATACCCCATCAGCAAGTAATAAGAACTGAGACCGTCGCAAAGAATAGGAACGGCTGTCGCCAATGCGAGAGAGCCGGCCATCAAGACATGTCAAGGAAATAGATACTTCGTCGCTGAACGCCAAACATCGTAGATGATCAGGGCAGAAGTGCACCATCGTAAAGGGCAAATCAGCTGGTGATTGCTCTGTGAATGGTCTGCAAGAGACGTGTAAAGAAGGTCTGATGCAGAGTTACTTCAGGGCAAGGAAACACACTGGCAATAGTCTGTACAAAGGAAGTCACACTAGGACCGACTAGCACCTACTTCGTAGATAACAATTAGTTAATAGATATATGTTGAAGCTGGTATGAGTGACATGAGCACATACTCGTGAGGAAAATGAGAGGAAACTGCTAGTGAGTCACTAATACTCGAAGGAGATCCTTTCAAGATTGCTCTTGCCAAGAAGACTTTTAACATTTCCATAGTTTTGGTTGCTCACATCGGTACAGCATAATGAGTGATGGGCAAACATATATACCCACTGGCTCATGCGTTTTCGTGATTCAAGAGTTTCTGCAAATGAGCACCAGCGATGAATTGCAGCAATGTGGGATGAAGAGAAATTGGCGTTCTCTATCTAAATTTCTCTAGAGATGTCTGAAAGAAATCCAGCTAGAAGAGCGCTGTCTTTTGATGCTCTTGCCGAATATATTGACATGTCTCTAGCCAGTAATTGAGGATGATTGTCAGTGAGTCCAAGATAGGCCAGTGCCTGCTCCATCTCATGCTACCGACGGAGTGACTATAATGCTCGAACACATGTATACACGTCATCTTCATCGACAAGAAACTTTTAACTGAGCCCTTTCACCGCCATCACCTGTCTCCTGCCGGCGTCTCAGCATGACGTGAATAGTCTCTGGAGTTTTGCAAGCACAGTAGATAACAACCTCTTGAGACATGGTGTTGCAATGTCTAGAAAAGTCTCGACTCTGTTTGCCTAATCTTTGTTGGACACAAACTACATATAATCGATTGAAGATATCAGGAACTAATATGAAATTTTCATTTCCCTTTAAGTACTTTGCTTTCAGTAGTCATAAAATAATTTTGTGAGAGTACAGTTGGCAGTGAAGAAACCCTTCCAATCACAGTGTCCATTACAAATGATGTTGCATAGTAAGTGAGTAAATGATGTCAACCGTACATGACAGCAAATGTTGTACAATAATGTTACGTGTTAGAAATGTAATTCATTAATTATTGGATACTAACATTTTGCAAATTACAACACAAAACATTATGCATATATTTATTATTCCTGCTGTGCAAGATATATTAATGCAATTAAAAAAATACGTCAAATATAATATATTAAACTGTGAGTGGAAGTAATGAGATTACAGATTAATTTAGATTTAAAAGTTAAACGTCATACATTGGAGAACAAATGACGAAGTACTTTTAAACTAACATGCTGTCAATCTGTATAAGTGTTCTTAAAGAGTGTGTATGGTAATTATCTTTGCTCAATTCTTCACCATGTCTATGTCAGTATTTGTGTGCAGAAAATTCTCACCTTGTTTTTTTATTTTCATTGCACATGTCAATCATAAGACAAGAACATAAAAAACCTCAATATTAAATCTGCAGGGGTAGTTTCAACTTTCAAACGTATTCGCGACAGTAAGGTGTAGCAAGTGCACTGATGCGAACGCTATAGGAATGTAGTGGATCTGGTCGCCCGCGAGACGAACTCAATCCGTCAGCTTACAATCGACAATCAGTGTCATACCAATGTGGAGTAGTTGTTCTCCTATCCGTTTGGCTCCTTAGAAGATAATAGCAAACACACAAGTCAGTTGGGTATATCACTTCTACTATGTAAGTTCCCTTAATACAGTAATTAAATAATAAAAAATGTGTTCCTAGTACCGTCACAGAGACATGCCAGTGGTAGTACTACACAGGAACTTAGTTGTACAATTTATTTTAAGAATCAAAAAAAGATGTGTACTGTATGTTTACTCAAACGTTACTTCACATTCTATGCAACGTGATAAATTTACAGGTGTCACTGAAAAAAAAAGCAGTGATATAGCCAACTGTTACAAGATAACAGACTTGCCTTAAAAAACTGAAATGGAACGGTACCCTTACTATACATAAAATATTGGTAGGCTTTACTTACACAACTTTTAATTTGTACTGTTACTAGACAGCTCTTGTGAATATTAGCAGGTGATAGTTATGTGTCATTATTTCTCATAACTCGTAATATGCAATCGCGACAGCATGGAAAACGCAGTTAAATTTGCTAACATTTTAATCGTTAAGAAATGATTATCAGATTTTTCCTGCGTGATATGAGATAAAATTATAATTTTATTTCAAATACTTCCTCAAAACATTTTACTGGATAATATAATTGGAATCTTAAGTATTGCTTTAGGGGAAGGGGGGTTGTAGCCTGCTTTCATCATTCATAGTAACATTTTCGAAATTCACAATCCGTATAAGTGTTATTATAATGAAACAATCGTATCGTAGTTTTGCTATAGTGTGATACTAGCAGAAGTACAGTAGGAAAACAAATTCTTGGAAAATATCACTCGTGTATAGCTGTATAATATGTGAAAATACAGTTGCAGAAATTCTGTCTTGTATTCTTTGGGGTATAATTGCTCATGTGGTGTTATTGTTATTCCTGTGTAAAACTGAAATATTTTCAATTATAAACAAATTTGTGAAAATTTTACTTTTTCTCAGAATATTTTCTTCTTTAATTTGTTAATGAATGTCCCTGTATTATCTGTTCTTTATTATAAAATGTGTGTGTGTGTCTATATATATATATATATATATATATATATATATATATATATATATATATGTACCTCGGAGGCATAAGACACTATGTCACAAAAATCACATTTTTCAGGGGAGAAGTTTGAAGAGTGAAAGTCACTATGATCCACTAGTGAATCCGGCTGTTTAGTGCCCAAAAACAAACGTTTTTGACACAACACAGACTTTATTTTGTATGCCACTACAAAGTATTTAAAACCGTGGCCATGTTTATGGTAAACAGTGCATTTTGACAAAAAGTGGACATATTGTCTTATGCCTCCGAGGTACAGATATATATATATATTATATATATATATATATATATATATATATATATATATATATATATATATATATATATATATATATATGGGAAAGGGGGGAGCTAAACAAGGCGAGGGTGCCGAACAGGGTATCCAGAAAATTTAATGAACTTTGTTTTTAAACAAGTCATTAATTATGCTTATAGGTCGTTCGGGATAAAGTGAGCACTACAAATTTAACATTTGAAAAATATCACTAGCCGGTACTGTAAGTAATTCAACATTAACTATAGTTTTCTTACTGCTTGTTAGGTTGGCAACGAAATTACGTATATATAGTCCCATGCATATTCCTACTTAAATACAACCGTACTGAAACAAAAGCAACCGAAATCGACATAATTGTATTTTATATAAGAAATAAACATTTTAAAATCAAACTGTATATATTCCTACTGACTGTACAATTTATCTCACACGCGCAAACTTCGTGTGACGTGTTCGGAGCGGTTAGACATTTCCCGTCGTTAGCCGTGACGCGCGGGAAGATACGAATTAGCCGAAAATATAACTTTAGCAGGGCTTTTTCGAGTGCTCACTTTATCCCGAACTGCCTATAACATCGTTTTGCCCCATTTTGAATTTTCTAAAAAATTTTTGTTTCAAAATTTTTTTAGATAAATTAAAAAATCGCAATTTATTACTATTATCAATATTATTACTTACATGAATCTTAAAGCCCTAAAAAATCTTTATAATTTTTTTTTTTTAATTTTTGTTATTTTTTAAAATTAGTTCCAAAAAGATATTGGAGATAGAAATATGTGTTTGTACTATTACTTAAGATAATTTGAAATACGTTGACTGAACTTTTGCTGACATGTCATCCTCCTGACATTTATTTTCCTATAGCATTGACACCCATACCTCTGCCTTTCAAACCGCTGATATTTGTAATGTGCTTTCATTGTTAATAGTTTGTCCCAGCAAGCTTGCAGCCTGGTAGTAGGTACGAGGAATAAGATTTTTAATAAATTCTCTATCGAGTAAATTTAAAGACAATTTTTTTTAAAAGAAAGTGCTATATATTAAATTTCTAGAATAATACTGAAGCTTTAGAAACTTTATTTGATAATAATTACTTCATAAAATGTAATTTTAAATTCGTATTTCCCTAAAACAAATGTTTAATTGAACTTTTCTTTTTAATATTTTTCATTACCATCGTCGTTCTTATTTTAATTATCTACGAGTAACATCTTTCTAAGAAACATCTTATATTTACACATTTCACATCTTGAAATTAGTAATTTTATTATCTTGATTATTTTCTTAGGAAGATAATTTCTGCAGTATTTAGTAGAAAGTGAATGGTAATTTACTTACAAGTATCGCGTGACATGTTATTGAAGATATAACTGCCTGCTTGGATCGTTTGATCAGTTTCGTGAGAGGTTCTAGCAAAGAACGTTGTGTTGTTGCACACGGTTATAAGCCTGTATTTAACGGTACTTTTTTTACCTAAAATATATTAAGAAAGCTACTCTCGCGGTAATAAAACCTAATCAAAAGATGATGGTGCGATAAACTGCCCTAAAAAAGGAGGAATTCGCTGAACTTGCAATAGACCAACACGCCCATAACACGTCAAAATATTTTAATAAATGTTTAACAATTAGTGACCGAGTACTGTCGTTTTAATTTAATCAGGTACACAAAGCATAAAATCTTCCTTCAACAGTTGAAAGTTACAGCTGCTGTTGAAATAATTGAAATATTGTTGCAAACCTGATTTGTTAATGGCGTATTATTGGCGACGTTAAATATGCCAGTATTCATTCGTCAGTTGTTAAATATTTCTGAAACTACTAAATAAGATTTATTTGGCTATGTTTATTACGTACACTACAATAAACGATCCCATTTTCAGTCGATTCCGACTTTAATAGGGCATGGTATAGCGCTAAAAGCATACATTTAAAACTGCAGGTTTTTCAGTGCCAATTTGCGAGAAAATAAAAAAAAAATCAGCTGCCTTAGAAAATAAGATTTGCCAACTTTCTGAGCAAACTTTACCTCGAGTAACGTATTTCTGAAAAATAATATCCGATATTTAAATCTATAATGGCAAGTAAATGCCAACATTTACATAAAACGGATTTATACAAGAAACGAAAACCAACTGACTTACAGAAACGAAATAATTCACACCGAAGGAAATTGTCACGGGCTACAACAATTGCGATTAATTCATAATTTTATATTTGTATGAAATCATGTTAGTTTTGTAGACGATACTTGCGAGTGTAATTTACGCTTACGAAATAATTTTAGCTCTCATCGTTTTCACATTACGTTGCATCAAAGTCAACATTTACATGTTACGCTGCCATGCAAATAGTGAAAACCACCTGACTAACTGAAACGAAACAATTCACAGTGAAACAACATGTCATGGGCTATATAACAAAGTATTTTAAAAAATCCCGTTAACTATATTTGTATTTATAAAAAAATTGCTGAATTTTCAACTTTTTTCTTGTACTTTGTGGTTTTTTTTTTTAATTCAAAATGTTACGCGTGTGCTTCTAAATGTATTGTTGCGTAGCTCATGGAATGTTAGTTAACCTTGAATTATTTCATTTAAGTAAGTCAATTGGTTTTTACTATTTGCATGGCAGCCTAACATGCAAATGTTGACTATGACACACCGTTATGAGAAAACAATGCAAGCTAAAATTGTTTCGTAAGAGGAAACTGTACTGACAAGTATCGTCTATAAAACTAGCACTATTTCATAAAAATATAACATTATGATTTTATCGCACTCAAGCACCCTTGTCATACTGCTGTACTTCAAGATGTACTAACCGTATTGTTCCACTCGGATAGGAACGCGCACTTAACTTAGCTTCAGTCTTTCCACCAAAAAAAAAAAAAAATATATAGTCACCCCTTAAGGGCGCGGTCTCCGCAATTTTCATCATCATTATTTTATTTTGTATTTGTACCAGATATTTTCTCTTGTTTTAGACACAAAATGTGACTAAATTTGGCTCTTATGAAAAGTTTTTATCTATCATAGTTTTTGCGTAATGCGTTGTTAAAGTCACATTTTGCATGTTTCCGTTTTAACGACTACACTAAAACCAACTGATATACCAAACTCAAAAAAATCACAGCGGATAAAGTCATTGAAGGCTACAATGAGATGGTCATAAAATTAAAGAATAACAATTATTTGTATTTTAAAAAAAATGTTGAACTTTTTAAATTCTTATTTTTAGTTTCAGCATTTTTTTTTTAATTCAAATATTTTTTTTTTATTTTTATGAGTATGTAATTGTAGCCTGCAATGTCTTTATCCACTGTGATTTTTTTTTAGTTTGGTATATCAGTTGGTTTTAGTGTAGTCGTTAAAACGTAAACATGCAAAATATTACTTTAGCAAGCCATTACGCGAAAACTATGAGAGATAAAACAATTACATAAAAGCCAAATTAAGTCACATTTTGTGTCTAAAATATGAAAAAAAAATGTGGTACAAATAAAAAATAAAAAAATTGTGATGAAGATTGCGGCAGACCGCGCCCTGAAGGCATTTGATACTCTCTTCAAAGTCACCCTTATATCTTCGTCACTTGTGATCATCTAACGCGCAGGTAGGCAGAGATCTTGTGTTTATATATTCTTGGTTATCTTCGTGTAAGTGTGGACTGTGGATGCCAGCAGTGTACTCGGTGCATAGACGTTGTTGTAGTGAGCTATGCGAATACTTTGTGATGTGGAACAACTCTTAAATGATGTATATTACAGTTATCTACTAACAGAAAACAAAGCTGAAACTACTCTCCTTTTTTTTTTGTTCTTTACGCTTGCTAGAAACATGATTTTGGGTGCCTCTCAAAATGCCTAAAAACTACTTTTTTTTTTTTTTAACTTCCCTAACTCTGAAAATACGACCTCAATTCGTGAAGTTCAAAACGAGATGCGTATATTTACCTTTACTATATGCTACCCGAAAATAACCTTAAACATTTTATGGTCACCACTTATTACATATAATAGTTATAATGTTTATTTCCATATACCGATTACAGCACTTTACATAAATACTTTTTATATAATAGAAGACATCACACTCACATAAGCAAAGCTTGTGTGTGAGTGCTACTAGACAAATTATTTTCTATAGCTGCGGTTAGTTATGTAAGAAAATTTGTCATCTGGTATAACTTAATTTGAGAATAAAAATTGAATGCTGCATGAATAAAATAAATTAGCTTTTTATGGATACAGATTGTATTTAACAATTTGAAATATAAAGAATGAAAATGTACCACAAGGAAAAGATTACAAGGTAAACCTTGCCCGCCAGTTTAGTGCGCTGTAAATAGAGGCAATATTCTACCTGTCGAGCGTGATACTGTATCTTATCCCAGAAGAACTGTAACCCTTTCAGCCTAGACGACTGCAAACCGCCACTCGTAACTGGTAGGCAGGTTGCATACACAGACCATGTAAGGGGATCTGTGGTAAGAATCAATCACGAGTCCATGTGAACGTTTTAAACACCAAATACACTTTTTTTTTTAGGAGAGGGGAGCATATTCCATGCATTTTGAACACGGTATCAGTGGTAGTTCAAAGAAAGTGACAAATCTCTTTAAAAAAAAAAAAAAAAAAAAAAAAAAAAAAAAAAAAAAAAAAAAAAAAAAAAAAAAAAAAAAAAAAAAAAAAAAAAAAAAAAAAAAAAAAAAAAAAAA
>PNEQ01100298.1:97272-146150 GCA_003012365.1 Medauroidea extradentata | reverse complement strand
GGTGGGGGGCGTCAGTGTGTCGATGGAGCTCGTCCGGGTAAGACGTGTCGGTAGTTGATTTAATTAAATGATTTTTATATAAAAAGTTTTTTATTAAATAGTTTTTTTATTAAACAATTTTTTATGAAAAATAATTTTATTAAAAGTTTTTATAAAAATTATATTTATTAAATATGTGCGGGGTTATAATGGAATGCGAAATCGAAAAATTTTCGGAAGAAACACCAAGATGGCGGCCGGAAACAATATGGCGACAGAAAACAAAATGGAGGTAATATTTTTTTTCGTAATTTTTAGGAATTTTTAAAATTTTTTTGAAAATTTTGAATTTTTTGAAATTTTTGAAATTTTTTTGAAAATTTTGAATTTTTGAAATTTTTTTTATATTTTCGAAATTTTGGAAAATTTTGGTAATTTGAGACTCAAGGTCAAGGTCGAGGTGAAAGGTCAAGGTCAAGGTTAAAGGTCAAGGTCATCCAACATGGCGGTCGGGGGCCATGACGTCACAACATGGCGGGTGGTGCCACACTGTGCCACACCCCGGCTCCTGTGCTGGAACCGGCATAATCATACTACTTCGGGGATTTCCCGTTTCTCCGCCGTTCATTCCGGTGCTGATCCATACTCACATCATTTCACCCACCAGTGCTAAAGACCTCGATGTTAAGCGCTGACAAAAATCTTTCACTCACTCGCTCAACTGGCAAGCCACCTGGGTCACACATGAAGTGACGACGAATGTAGGTGGCATCATCCAGGTGGCGCCACCCAGGTCGTTCGTCTGACACTGGTCTTGAAGTGACAAAGCTGCTAATCAAGTTAACTCTGCAGCAGGATAAGTAGCTATAGCTATAGCAGTATTAAGTTTGCTCCTGTCTCAAACAGCGATTTTTTTCCTAACCTACCCTAACTACTGTGTTATGTGTGTGGCCCAGGGAAGGAGGGAGACTAAGTGCGTCTCAGGGCTGAGCCCCATACGCCTTCAAGGGGGAAGTTTCATGCAGAGGAGGCATACATCGCGGCAGAGAGGGATTGGGCAAACATGGCCGCGATTGGGGCCATGTGTACCTCCCTGAGTGTACCTATAGCTAAGCCATACTCTAAGAAGAGAGAGGGAAAAACCGGCATAGTACCGTAAATACCCTCTGGACAGAATAGGAGTGTAACCACTCAGCAGTTACATGCATTAAAAATAAAAATGGCACTGGAAAAGTAGGAAGGTCCAGGTTATTAGTAGAGTTGTGAAGTAAGATTGGGGTTGGGGGGCGGGAACTGTCTTTATTTTCTTTATTTTCCTTTACTTTCATTTTATGAGGGCGCTGGTTTTAACCAGGGCACTGTGGGTAAGCACAATGCCCTGGTGGAGGACGAGGTTTTAAAGGCGAGGCGCCTCTCGTATCCCCAGTAGATACTTGAAACAAACTTAAAAAGACACAAATTAGTATACTTAACTAGCTCACAGGCAAGCCTGATATGCTAGCATTAAATTAAAATAAATACGTGACTAAATTAATACATTTACATAGCTAAAATATTACGTTTTCGGGACTCGTGCTAAGCACAGAAAGATCTGTGCCAGCATCTGCCCACTGATTGGCTGTTAGTGATCCTGCCGGCCAAAAACAGCTTCAGCCAATCACAGGCCTCCGCCGTTCCGGACCTACAGAAAACACCACAGCTAACTTACAGCTAGCTATTACTACAATAAAACGTGTTAAATTGTGAGTGTATTTGATAACAATAATTACCTAATTAAATTAAATAGAGCAATGTAATTTCAACAGCAGCGCTGCTACGTGAGCCATAGGCTGTACAGTGTATATTATGCCATTTGCTGTGAAATACATAGTGCTTCGCAGTGTTGTTTTCGTGGAGAAAATCTTGATATAATGAAATATATTTCGAGTTACCCCAGGTTTACCTTGTAAGTGTAACTTGTAATTGTTTTGGTATTTGTGCGGCTCCTGCCATGCATACTCAGGCCGGTACTGGTGCTGAAGGCTTCCAGACGAGTCCAAGCAGCATGACAGGTGGTGATGTCTGCCCTTGTCAGCACAATCAGAAAGCTCCTAAAGCGGGCCGTGCCAAACCTGGCTTGGAGGGGAGGTGTGTGGGTGACATATTTAAAACCTGATTAAAAGTAGTTAACGTATAACTATGTAGGGGCTTACAATTAACAAATTTACCAGCTAATTATTAACTCTTAGCTGCGCAGGCGCTAGGGCGAGTTGCGAGACAGTGTATTTCATGTTACGGACCACGAGATAGTTTAGAAAACCGCGAGTAGGTCGTGGGGCAGGGGCCGTGCGAGTGGCCGGGGCTCCGGCAAATCACAGTGCCCGCTGGTTCCTGTCCGAGAAAACTAAGGGGGCCTATGCGCTTGAAGCGATTTTGGTCGCTTGTAGTGTTGATTTTCATCAGGATCATAATCCCCAAGGCTTGCAATTAATGGATTTAAATTATTATGGCTAGTAGCGTAAAATTGCTCTACCATTTTGCAAAAAACGTCTTACAGCAGTTCTTGTTTGAGCTCTGCATGTAAGTGTCTTATGGATGTATACCTAGGTGCATCTGCCGCAATTATTAGGCATTTATTTCGCAACACTTGCGAAGTGCGAGTGTGCGATTTTGCGCAATAAGCCCACGCTGGAGCTGCGTATGTTAGAATGGGTCGGATCATTGTATTATAAATTAAAAGTCCGTTTTTTAGCTTAAGGCTGGAGTTGCGATTTATCATTGGATAAAGTGCCGAAATGCGAGCATAGGCAAGGTTTCTCTTGCTCTCAACATGGCTTCGCAATGTCAGCCTTTTATCCAGTACTACGCCTTCAAACAGCGACTTCGCCTGGGCCTTATTTATAGTCACAGCAAAGTTGACATTGTGAGGTAATGGACGACTTGAAAAGAGGCGGAGCTTCAGTCTAGTGTGGGAAACAATTCCTATCTCCATGGATACCGCAGCCAAACATAACCTTTGTATAGGTGTTTGGCTTCAAATCTCCCGGATGAGATGTACGTCAAGAAAATTGTTTATTTGTTTGGAATTTGCCGTTTTTTCAGGTAAACATTAATATTATGTATTTGCGTATCTTAACCATGAAGTAGAAACTACTATTTTTTTACCCTTGCGTGCAAATCTATGAATGCGCAACATTTTTGCTTTCTGCAATTACCAACTAACAAATCAGCATGTTTGTAAACAAGCTTTGTTTCCCACAGTAGTTTTCCCCTGTGGTGACGTCTGGGGGCGTGTCCTTCAAGTCGTCCACTACCGACTCCTAATCGTAAGTAATAAATCGAACGAAATACGCAGTATACGATGGATGAAGTATAATTATCCCGAGCACAACCATTGGTGATGGTGCCTTCAGAGACATACTTGATTTTCAAACCCGTCACTTTAAGTTAAGTGTCATTAGGCAGTTTTGGCGGGATAATGTACTGCAGAAATATAAACTTATTTGGTGCCCCGACCTTGAGGTTAGTGAGATGGTACATGTTTGATGACGCAGCCGAGGAACTTTAGTGGCTAGTGGGCTGCATCATATACCAATACTATTTTTGAACGATTTCCTTCAAATTGGTCACATTTAACCCGGCTTGCAGTTTTTGAATGTCAGAGCTTCACATTTGCAAAGCTTCATTTTAATATGAGCCAAGAACCTTCGGAGCCATAGACCGAAGCTATAAAGAGCTGCGTCACATAACGTCGAAGTTATTCATATTTTCCTAAAATCATACAGCAACACGTCTCGATAAAAGTTGTAGAACAAAACACCTATTTAATTTACATCTAGCTGGCCGTATTGGTTTTTCGGATCGTCTGCCCTTAGAATATACAACTATGTTGTCTTCTTAATTGGTATGTTTTCTTATAAAATAAAAACATACGTCACTTATTTATGGTACGTACGTAAGCATTATTCCGACGCGAACACCACCTCAATATATCTACTGCACACATGGTAGAAAGCAATGTTTATGCCTTTTTGCCCTCTTTACATGTCCAATTTTGAAAAATCCCTTATTAGTGTTCGCCTACTACCTGAGGGGAAACCACATAAAAAATTTTATTTTATGATTGTAGATTAAGTGGTTTGGGCTACAGTTTGATCTGTCAGTCAGTGTTCTCTTTTATATATACTGATATTATTATAGGAATAACGGTTGCAGATAGACGTAGGATACGACGTTAGCTCACACGTTGCTACAAATCATACGTGGACCAAACGACTCGTTTCCGGACATATGTTTATTAGTAACTCTTTCTCTACTTACCATACCAGCCTTAGAGCGTGTAAGACGATTTCGGAATCAGTACGTGAATGTATAAAATAACGCAATTGGACCTTTTATACCGAAACTAAATTGTTGTGTATAAATTGTATGTTCCGTGCAATGTTGAAAATTTCCGTAATTTCTCGGAAATATTTTCAGAAAAGTACTGTAATTTTACGGAAGTGGCTTCCGTAATTTTTTGTTTACGGAAATATGACCGTATTGCCAGTGTACGGGTGTTTGACAGTAACTTTCCATTAATTCATGTAAATATGTTTCTACAATTGTAAAGCGTATTTTACTGTGTTTTTTTTTAAATGGTATTAATAATCACTTTGAGTCCTGGAGTTAATGTGCATGCACAATGGTGCTAAAAGAAGACAAGACAAGCTAAAGTAATAGAAGTTAAGTGCTGCTACCTGGTTGTTCACACTTTGCCGCGAAGAGAAGAGCAATACAAACAAGGACTCGTATCGCACATGGACAAAAGGCCGAACAGTCCAGTAAGTGACTGAAGTGTTCCGGGCAGTGACCTCGTGGACGTTTTGACCCAACTGGGAGCAAAACCGGCATAAGATGCATTTGAATAGTATTAGTCCCCCCTCTCCAGAGTGCTGCTATTGGCCTAGAGGGCCATTATAGGGGCATGTGCTTGGCTGTGATTGGTTGTTGGGATCTTTCGGAACAAATAAAACCTTTATTCCATGAGGTCTATGATTGGCTGAGGGCCTAAGCCCCGCCCTAGGAGAGGTTGGGCAGAGGAGCGAGGGGGGGGGGAAGTCAGGAAAGTGGACCCTTTGGTACAAGTTATGCCTAAACACCATGAGGGGGGAGTGGATGTCTGCCCTCCTCTTCTGCACCCTATGCTTGTACTAGCCTATCTCTACCCTTATAGCATACCCTCTTCCTGTCATAGCCCATATACTTATGATATAAATACTTGTCCTGTCTTACAGCATACACCTGTAGCCTCTCCTGCCCACTCCCTTTCTTTATAACATACCCTTCAATCCTACCCTACTGAATGGCCACACACATCTTATATTCTCCTCGCTTCACCACAGCTGGAAAAATAGCACTTGTTCTCTGCATTTCGCGCCAGTGGGTACTTTAAAATTATTCATTTCTATATTAAAAATATTTTTCTTATAATGTAACTAATTAAGTTCCTAAAATCAGGAAACCAAGTACAAAAGTTGTCTCTTAAAAAGTTGATATCTTACCACACCACTGCATGTAACTGACTTATTCGTAAATTGTATCTGTGATGTAATGGTTAGAGCTTCTGAATTGTAGTCATAAGGTCGTACGTGGGTTCGAATCCCAGCAAATTCGAAATATTGTTTATGTTACTAAATAGTGCGTCAGAATCTCGAGAAAACATAGTAAATAAGAATATGTCGTATTTATGGAAAATGGAGTGTTAGTATCTTAAAGAAATTTAATTTTTTTTGCAGAAATCGGATTGTCTGTAATTTTACGAAGGGTTCCGTTATCAAGAAAAAACTAAGTGTCAGTTACTTTACAAAGATTTCTGGATAATTTTTTGCCTGTACTTTTCTGTAATTTCACGGAAATTTTTTCTGACAGTGTGGTCGAGACAGCAAACAAGAAACATTTTTTTTTAATACAGTATTTTAACGTTAGAAGAAAGCTTTTTTTTTCGCAACTGTAGCGTTTGCGATCAACGAGCAAACTTATAACAAAACAGAACCGGGTACATTACAAAGGAACCTTTTCTGTAACTCTTTCAGTCCTTTATGCGATTTTTTATACACAGACAGTTACTGGGTAACTATCTTTATGAAGTGAATTCGTATTATTCAACTAAAAATGGCGCTGTGGCGGTCTTTCAAATGCCTAGTAACTATTGTGACTATTTATACGAAGCTCAAAGGGTGTTGTTACAAAAGTAAGTTCACGAAAATGGCCGACATATTAACGTTGCTTTCTACAACTGTCCTCATTTCAGACCAAATACAATTGAAAGTTTGCTCGGAAAGAGGAAGAATTTCATTATTTTGATTTCCATTAAATATGAAATGCAGTTAGTACATTATTGCTCTGTGTATATTAACTTTTACCGCCGACGATTACGACAAAACCAATACAACAAACATGCTGCTATCTTTTGTATGTGCAGTACCCGAACTTTCTGCTACAGGCAAGTTGATATAATTCTTAAAATCGGTAATTCGAAGAGGAACATGAGAGATATATAAACTAAAATTAAATTTTAGTAATTAGTAATTCAAAAGACGCTGTGAAAACTGAGAAAGTATAATTTGGTAAGATCTATGAATGTTTTCACTACTCATCCTACTGTGTTGCCAAGCATACGTTATACAGATAATCACGAATGACTATCTGTATTGCTGTCACACTCAAATGCCAGTCACAGGGTATCGACCATTACCAGAAATGAATTTAAAGAAATGACTGCCATTGATTTTATTTATGGTACTTTCTTATAACAGTAAGGAATGATCAAGTTATTTTCAGTGCGATATATCGTTTAGCCACATATGAGCAAAATTATGTTCGGCTCGTTTTTTACGAGTATTCTATTTGCTCCATTGTTGAACGAACGGTTATTCAGGCAGGGTGGCATAGCACCGTTGCTCGGTGACGAAACTTCTATGTGAGCATATCTGCTATCGCCAGGCGATGGCGAGACTGGAGAGAGAATTCACTGCCACTCCCGTATATTGGACATTTCACGCTGCTGACACGTTTCCAAGGGTAACCGACAGACTTTTTCGTTACATAAAGGCGCTTTCATAGGATCCCAGTGCGACATGTTTAATGTGAAGTTTCGAGTGCCTGAAAATTCCACAAAAATTAATAAACCCTACGCGTAAGCTAAAAATACTAGGAGCCTTGTGCGTCACTCAGTTATCTCCAGAAGGCACTACACGTCAAAACTCATAAAACATTGATAGATATGTGATGTAATTACGGTTCATTTCAAAACATGAAATAATATCACTTTATTTACTCAAAATTAATGGAACATGTTTAATCTACTTTTATAACACGAAGTAACATAAAAATTACTTTTATTAATTTTTTGAACTTACGTTGTTGACAGACAACTCTTAAAGAGTTGCAATTACATTAAATGTTGTACAACATTTACACAGTAAAAATTTTCGTGAAATTAGAGTGAGTAATATACTTTAGTCAGCGCTTAACATCGAGGTCTTCAGCACTGGCGAGGGATGACATGAGGTTAGCGTGGGCGGCGCCGGAATTAAGGGGCGGGTGAAAAGGGATATCCCTGAAAAAAAACCCGCCGACCAACGGCATCGTCCGAGACGATTCTCACATGCAAAAATCAGGAGACCGACCCCGTTGGAAATCGAACCCGGATCGCCTTGGTGGTAATGAAATTAGAGGATGAATTAGGGAGTAGCCAATCAAACCTGCTATTTTCCTAAGAGTGGAATGTATCAAGCACCATATGCTGTTGGTTTGAAGATCCCAGTAGCATTAAGAAATGCTGACAATATTGTTTTTGTTTGTGTCAATGTTTCCCATATTTTGGGAAGTACGGTTTTAAACGTTAGACTTTAACTGGTCATATATATATATATGTATATATATATATATATATATATATATATATATATATATATATATATATATATATATATATATATGTATACACACACATATATGTATGTGTGTTTCAACTCTTAGGAAAGTGGTGTCCATGATTTCTGCTAATACAATTTTGACTCGTGTTTAAATTCATGAAAAATATTGACAAACTTACCTGGCAGAATTCAAACTTATTAAGTCAGTATTCAGTAATAACTACAAATAGTTAAAAAAATTTCGTGGTTTTGTTTTGTTGTAATAAATTATCGTTTGTATGTGCATATTTTTCATCTTCCGCCAGTAAAAACTGTTGAAGTCGTGAATTACACATACAGAAATACACGCGCTTACCAGAGTATTCTGCACCAATTATGTCATTACTGTTGATGTTCTCCACTAAACTTCAACCATTAAAAAAAAGCCACTATTTCTTCTGGTGCAAATAAAGATGCGATCAAAAATGTACTGAATCTATACAGGATGTTCCGGGAGTAGACGTCATTAAAGATGCGGATGATAGAGGGGCCCAAGACATACCTAACAAACTAAATTGTTTTATCCGATTCACAACCGTCTGAATGTTATGAATTTTTAATGAAAATGTAGTTATACTCTACCCTTAGTTAATCATTTACTGGTGGTGGAAAAAGTAATGGTCCATGTAAAATAAAATTTGTACACTCCAAAGTTGATTAATGTCGTCACATTGTAAAACACATTTAATGTCCTTGTGAGTACAGCTACATGAAAAAAAAAATAACTTTCACAAAAGTTAGATTTGGTTCTGAAAGATGTCTCTAGTTTGCACGAGGGTTATATAAATTATTAGCCGCCATTAGAAAAACTACCCCATAATATGGCTAAATAATTAGTAAAAATATTATTTAAAATTAACAAACGTCGATGCAGCAAATGTAAAAACATTACGTAGGCCTAATACAGATGAATCACACAGTGTAAATCAGCTACAAAGTGGAAATTAGCATGTGAGTAAATAATCAAATGTAACTTTATTGAAGTAAAAATGTTTCACAATGTGTGAATTTCTTAAAATGTATTTTGTATGTAATGTGTTTAATTTGTGAGTATAAAATTAAATGGTTTTAATAAAAGTGGTAATAGTCGGTTATATCATAAAACAAAATTGATGTTATCAAAATGGAAAGTTAACATAAACGAATTACATCACCAGAAAACCTTACGTAGTTGCTGCAACATATTAACAGTAACCGCTGTTGTGTAGAGGCTAGTGCTCTCACCTCCCATCACAGAGTACTGGGTGTAATTCCTGAATAGCCTCACTGGAAAATTTTCTGCATTTTATTAACAATAACACAAATTTGCATACAGACTATCTGTTAATATGCGATACATCTAGGGTGTACAGGTGTGTAGTCACCAACAATTCTTGCAGCAGGTCATATGACACCATAACAAACACGTCTTTTCTTGTCGAGGAACAAAGCAAGGTCTTGATCCGAAGAAAACGAAAGAAATATAAAAGAGCAATTTGTGCAGCTCTTTACAGCAATGTCTTGTAAGCCGATGAAGGTGCCAGCCCCCGTACCACAGTCGGTAAAGCGTCAGTCTGTGGTGCGAGGAGTCCCCGGATCGCATCTAGGCCCGGGCATATTTTTTGGGGTGGTTTTTCTTCACCTCATGTCACCCTCATAGGCTCTTAAGGCCATGATATTTCATTTATTTCAAACAATTGCAAATAACTTGAATAGTTTGTAACTAAAGGCTTTTAAAAAAAATTAGAGACTGTGTACAGCCATACGGTACACTTTTGCCAGAACGTTTATTTTAAAATAATATACCGTTTGTTAGCAAAATTTTATTTGCTTCTTTCGGCTTCTTTTGGCTACAAAATTTGTGCTATTTCAGAGGCAAAAATTTTAAAATCCGTTTGGTGTATTGCAACATAAAAATTCAGATACAAACGATGATATATATGTGTTAAAACTGCCACAATGAATTTTTTATATATGTATTAATTTGTGCGAAAAAAATATGTTTTCTATACCACTGCTAAAGAGCGAAGCCTTAGTACCTAGTTGTTAAAAGGCCGTAATACCCTCACATTCACACTCTATTAAGGTAAAATAATGTGAGCATGGATCTGTAGTGGAACGGAAAACAGGCGTACACGAAAAGACACCACCCCCGCCCCAAACCCATCTTCATAGCCAACCCCAAAAAAAACATCTTCATATATTAGCCACAATTCCCACAAGCAGAAAATCTAACTGTGAGACTATTCAGGAATTACACCCAGTTCTCTATGAAGGGAGGCTAGCGCACTAGCTTCTACATAACTGCGACCGCTGTGAATATGAAGGAGTAGATACGTAAGGGTGTCTGATGATGTAATTTCTTTATCTTAACTTTCCATTTCAGTAATATTAATTTTTTTTAGTGAAATAACTGACTAGTACCACTTTTTTATGACATTTCACTTTATTCTCACAAATGAAACACATTTAATCTAAAATACATTTTAATAAATTCAAACGTTGTATAATATTTTTATTGCAATAAAGTTACATTTAATTATTTACTCAGACACTTATTTCAACCTTATATGTATATATATATATATATATATATATATATAATAGGATGTCCCATATATATATATATATATATATATATATATATATATATATATATATATATATATAGACGACTTGTCTCGTGTTTCCTGTCTACTTCGACGTAATAAATTTACGTTGTTTCACCTACCTGTTCTGAAGACATCTTGGACGAGCACCGTTTAACCGGCCAGCTGTCTCCCGGCGGGGCGATATGCGTCCGTCCAAAGTCAGCGCCACAGACAAAATGCCAGAGCATTACTACGAACGTTTGGCTGACAAGCCTGCCGATTGGAGAGCTGCCTGCACGGCATCTCGAAAGTTGAAACCTAAATATTTCCTCATACCGGAAGTACTTTTGTGGACTGTATAAATTCTATTTTGACTTCATTATTACGACAATTTGAAATGAGCATTTGTTATTTGTTCAGACATTTTTTGTAACTGTGTAATGTGCGAGGAGTGGGGTTAGCCCACAGTATAAAGTCTAGGGGAGTAGCTTCAATTGGCAAGAAGCTACTCCTGGACTATCCGCCCGTAAGTAGAGTTTAAATTACTCTAAGTAGCCATGTTGAAAAGTTTAAAGGTTAGGGAATTCGTTTCACATGGAGACTAACTCCTTCAAGAAAATTGCAATACTTATAAAAATCTGTCTGAAGGCTTTGGAGCCATTGTGTTTTTAAAAGAATGTATAATGGCCATAATGTGGCACTGTTTAACTTGGAATTTAAAACAAATATAATTATTGTAAAGAAAGGAAAGTAATAGTATGGCCGTTTGTTTAATGCCAAATTTAAAAGAATGTATAATGGCCATAAGGTGGCACTGTTTAACTTGGAATTTAAAACAAATATAATTATTGTAAAGAAAGGAAAGTTATAGTATGGCAGTTTGTTTTATGCAAAATTTAAAAGATATTTAAATAAAATTTATATTTTTGGTAAAAATATGTGTTATTGCACAATCCCTCGTCATTACCAAAATCAATACACTTAATTATATATTTTCCTTTTTTTTTTTTTTTTGGTAAACGTATTTAGCTTTCTGGTGGGTTGTTTTAATGGGGAAAACAACACCAGAGCGTTGCAATATATATATATATATATATATATATATATATATATATATATATATATATAAGATGTCCCATAAGTCAGAGTACATAGGTGAAACATGATATTTGATTATTTGTTGCAGACAGACCAATAGATGATGGGTTGGTTTGAGACAGAGAAACGTATCAAGATCATCTTGTGCGGAGAAATAAGTTTGAGGGACGTAGCTGCAGAATTTAACAGACTGAACCCCGAATGACCACGTATCGAATTCTCGTGTGGGCAGAAATTATTCGACAATATTAAGGAAACATAACTGGGTAGAAAGGTTGTGCATTTGCATTGAACATAGTGGTGGACATTTCGAACCCATTGTGTAACTTTGTTTTTCCCCTACGTACCCTCAATTATGGGACAAGCTGTATAAATATCACGGATAAAATCAGTGGTATTATAATCGGGAGAAGAGAAAAATCGCTCGCTCACAAAAGTACACTTTTTGCAGTCCCTTCTACCGTTTTCGGAATCTTGACATAGAAAATGCGTCACCAATTTTCTAACCATTTCTATGTTCCGTTCTTTAAATGTAATTATTTTGTTGAAAAATGTGATATTTGTAATTATACAACGTTCTCAAAAATTATTTTTCCTAATATTTTTGTTTCATGTCATTGTTTTACATGATTTACTTACTAAGTTATTGTTTTATATATAAAACATTTTGAATGACCACTTATTTTGTTGAGTTCCTTTCATGAAAACTTTATTAACATTATTTATTTTTAATTGTACCCTCGTTTATTTTATGCACTATATTTTGAATAAAAAATTTTAAGTAACTGAAACGTTTTTGTTGAATAACTTTCCGTAATTCTTTCACTAAATAAATTTCAAACTCAATCAGATTTAAAATTAACCTTATCAGTTTACTGTGCCGAATTGTACAATTGTGTGTAGTGATGTTGGTATTTATCTATGCAATTACTAATTAAAGGGAAATTATCAATACTTATTATTTACTCGCTTTCACTTCATCAAAATTTAGTACAACACTTGCTACAGAAATAGAAAACTGTAATTCAAGTAAGGTATATTTACGTTTTCAATAGAACACGTATCATTTGTTTTTTCTTGGGTGTTATGTAGAACTTAAGGTTAAATAATACCATAGTCCTTAAAGTAAAACTCCAAATATAAGTGTAAAAAAATATTCTGCAAATTAAAAATAATATTTAGTGTAAGTTTTACAAATACCTACGCCTCTACAGACGATAATCATTGTTTAAAATTAAGTGATGAAATGACATAATCATTTTAGAAAATTAATTTCGTCTGTAACATAATCAATATTCCGATTTAAAAAAAAGTGTTGCTTGATTTATCATTTATGAAAAAATAGCGTTAAATGTTTAAAATAATACTCAGAAATTATCTTACAGTTAATAATATCGGCAGGTAAGAGGACTTACAAACGTTTCAGAAGTAATGCCGGTGCGGATACGTGTCAGACGTTGGTATTGCGACATATCCGCAACGGAAAGCTACTTATTTCAGAAGCGAGCAGATCCAAGAGCTAAGCTTGAAGGGAAAGGGCGCCGGCTGTTTCCCTCATGTATGTTTCTTCTCCACTTTGCTGGTGCAGTCGTCACGAAACTACACAAAGCTGTTGATGGCAGCACGCGCCACCGGAAAAGCTCTTGAGTGGTGTCGAAGGTAAAAGCCACCTTTACTCCGGGAAACAGACGTGTGTGACAAACTCAGCTGCTTCGCGCTGAGAAAGCAAAATCCACTGCAGGTAAGTTCGCCTACGATACTCTCGTCGAACTAGAGAACGTTCGAATATTCCTACCTAGAAGTAAACTATTTTTCAGTTTATTTATTTTTTATGTAAATTCGTGAACAGTTATGGCAGTGATGAAATCTGTAAACCTACAGAGCTATTAAATTCTTAAAATTTGACTACGGGATGTATCTTATATTTAGAGTGTTTGATCTATAAAAGCGTCAAGAATATATGTTAGGTAACATTTGAGCAGATGGTTATTTCAGACTTGGTAATATGTTTCCCATACTGTTGTGATGTAGCGTAAGTTCGTGCCTTATCCATTGCGTACGTAGTATGCTCAGTTACTATAATATTATTAACTCACTAAGGCAGTTGTTTATTGTAAGCTTCAACAATAATCCAACAATTTACTTAAAAATGAAAAATAATTTTATAATATTACGGTATCTGCAAAACATTAATAAAATTTACCTTACTTTAAATATACACGTTATTCTAACCTAAGCTGCTTATAACTAAACACTCCAACATGCTCTCACGTCCTCTGCGATCTACAAAGAATTATCATTAAAGTTCAGGTATAAACATTGTATAAAACATCAAATGTTTAAATTTATGGTCCGATCATAACTTCTTAACGTAACAACAACTCGCGAAAAGTTAGATCACGGTTATTTATAAACGCAGAAATATGAATCACCTTTTTTAAAACATAACACAAATGTACTGTTATTATGTCACTTATTACCTTATTTTGAATATAACTGTGTTTGTAACAAGGAGAAAACATTTTTCAATATACAGGATGTACCTAAATTCGATAGACAAACTGTGGCACATATGATGTTATAAATATTGTGGTAGAAAAAATGTACACGTTTTACGACATACAGGGGTGGTCACCCCTGTGATTTTCATAATGGCCGAAGGCTTGAACAAGCATTTGCTGTGGGACGACAGATCCCAATAAGAGAAAACAATGTTCTGGGTTTTGTCCTTTTACATCACAGGGTTTACAAATTTTTCAGTAAACACTTTTTAAAATTATATTTTCTAAGGCTTATTGCTCCCTCGATATTTCATTTTTGCGATATGTGTTCCAAATGTTTTTTACTTCATTTTTCATAAAGTTTAATATGCAATGTTTTTTTCTGCTGAATTTATATACACCGTATATATATATATATATATATATATATATATATATATATATATATATATATATATATATATATATATATATATAGTAAAATTTTCAAATTTGTTTACTTAATTAGATATGTACCACTACATTATATTTGAAAGAATCGTTATAGGCGGTAACGTGGTATAGTTTTTTCCAACACCTGTTCGTTTCTAAAAGACCGTGTAAAGCAGGTTTAACACGATGTGAGATAAATGTAATTATCTCTCCAAATTGCAGTGGAAAAATCTAAATCCTTGCAGAGTGGACCTCGAACGAATTCAGGAAACAGAAAATGTATTATTCGGTGCGAGGTCCCGCAAGTCGTTAGAATGGAAGTATCATGTGACCAAATGTTAACTGGTTGTAAATCATAACTGAGGTATACGAAGAGGAACTTGGCAGAACACACATCAGTCATTAACGCGATTTGAGATTTATTAGAGGTGCTAAGAAACAGAAACTACATCGTAATTTAGAAACTACCATATCAAACTATTATTTATGTTTATATTTTTCGTTCAATTGTAAACTGATGCCCATTTAAAGAGAGAGAGAGGGTATTTCTCAGTTTCAGGTAAACAGACAACTTGCTGCGATATTTAAATATTTTATATCATTCAAACTGTATTATTTTCGGTATTTTAGCATGATAAATCTCTTATGAGATAAAATCTTGCTTTGTGCAACTGCCACTCTAGAGACGTGTAACAGCTACTATGTATTGCCTGGTTGCCGACAGCAGCCTCGCAGGCGAAGTGGCTGGGGTTTGACACCCTGACGGTTGCGTCAGCGAGACTTTGAAGGTGGGGGATGTGTAGTGTTGGGGAGGGGGTGGTGTGAAGGGGGATTACTGTCATCTTGCCCTGCGGCGCAGCGGCCGCCCGGCATGCAGTGCGCTAAGCGGATTGCGGCTTTCAACGTCCTTGCTGGCGGAGAGAAGGTGCTTGGAACGCGACCAGACAGCGTGAACGGGCGCCGGGGGGTGGCAGTGTAAGCGCCACCCATCCTCCATCCCCCTGCCACTCACAAGCAAGCACGTGCTCTCCCTGCGCTCTCTCATCACCTCTGCCTCTTTCGATTTCTCCATCTTCTGTTCTTCTCCACAGCTCTTGACGTCACTCTGCTCCTCTGAGGTCTACTTTGCCTCCAGGGAGAACTTACCTGTGCGATGCTATGGGATAACGTAGTACATTGCCACCAACCTCCATCATTCAAACCTGTTTCTTCTTATATGTTTCTATTTCGATTTAACACAATAATTCGTTAATACCAGCGAAATTTACCATTTTCATCTTATTTGCAAATTCATTACGGGTAAAAAAATATACTATACTACATACATTGTAGGAAAAACCGATAATTTAACCCATGGCACATTAAACTGTAATAGGTATATTTTCTTGCATTTAAAAGAACTTTCTCTACTATATAAATCTGTTCAAATTTTAGACACCTCCAATCTTTAAAATGTACTATTTCTCTACAGACAACTATTTTTAGACATTTAATATAATGTGCTTGTTTATTTTCTAAACACATAAACGTAGTTTTAAAAGTGCATTTTGGTTTCCCATGTAGTAGTAGGAATGTAGTAGGCAGAGCTGTTCCTACCAGTTTAAATATTCGGTTTTTATAGCCTCACGACCTAATTAACTGACATCTCTCGAAATTTCCAGCAAACGAGAAAAACCACATTTATTATCACTCACATAAGTGATGATACACGAGTAAGTATAAGTTGTAATATTTGATCGTTAGTCGCAAGCTGACTACAACGTCGTGTGGAACTAATTAGTTTCTATTTTAGTACTACCACTACCATTAGAGAGAACAAAGAATTCATACGGTGAACGAAAGAATTTCGAAAGAACGTCTGACTGTATGTAAGTTAGTAATTTTTAGTTTATACGCATTCCATCCAATTGCAATGACACTTCGGTGAGTTGTGTGTGCGCCCATTAAGGCAAGACTGGGCTGTGGTGCAAAACGGGGTAGCCAGAAATGTAGTGAAACTTGTTTCTAAGTCGGTATTGCCACACAATTTTGCACAATTTTAAATTCAAGAGAGCATATTTTGAAACATCATTTAATAAAACTACATGCTTACTACATACATAACGTATTACATTTTTATCGCTATTTTCATATGCCACTTATATTAAATTTGAAGTGCCAAGTATATTTTATCAAGATAGGCCTATTTGTTGTAATTTTAAAATTTATTTGTAGAAAATATTTTCTTTTTTATTAAAATAAATAGAAATACATACTTTTTACTAATTAAGCTAGTTTGGATTTTACAAATGCACAATTAAAAAAAGCGTTCATTTAAAAACCACGTGAAGTCGCAGGCAGTAGGAAGTATAATATTTCATTAAGTACTGCGGATTTTGCACATAGATTAAATTAATTTATTTAACTGCACACAGTGTAAATGAGTGAGAGATTTTTTGTCAACGCTTAACAACGAGGTCTGCAGCGCTGGTAAAGGGTGACATGAGGTGAGTATGGAGCAGCGCCGGAATGAAGTGGCGGGGGAAACGTGAGATCCCCACAGTGATAATAAAATCTGTGTTGTATCGTAAGAAATATTACGTTTTTGTACGAAGATCTCACATGTATTTTAAAGTGATATGTTTTAAACATCCAGCAACAATTTTCATACGGTGTACAGCTCTTTTATTTTACTTTTTTTATTCTATGCCTAAACTACAGAAGCCGTTTCATAAACGAGCTATAATACAAATGTCCTTTAAATAGTAAATTTGCTAAAAGCATTTTTAAATAAGTTTGTTATATAAAATATTATTTCTTTAAACGTATCGAGGAAAATTTGTTGCATGTGGTAGAGGTGATTAAAGTTAACAACACAGTGTTAACTTGCACCTCAAAGGTCCCGAACAACATGTTTTACCTGTCGGTAAGAGTTGTTCATCAGACGATGCATACTGTTGCTATAAACACAAAAAAAACTGCTTCTAAACACTTTCCCAAGGACAAGTGAACAGTGCTTTAGTATTGGAATTAACCCATATAAATATTGGCAAAAATCTCTGGGCACTAAGTTGCCAAAACACAAGATTTTTGTTAAATAGTGACACAGAACGTGCAGACAATATGTTGAATTTATTAGTGAAAGTTACCTACATGATCTCTGTAGAGTAGATTATGCTCTTTATAGCTTTATCACTTTTTTCATTTATTTGGCATATTTAAGTACCCTTGAGCGGCACAAGACCTGTTTAGAGATAAGGTTAATTCTACTTCAGGTTAAAAAGATCAATGTTAAAAGTTTGTCACAGGGAAAATTTCTGCCGCTTGAGGGCTGGTATCAGTAAGAGGTACAAAGAGACCAATCACAGAGCTTTCTTGAATTTTAAGTTTCATTAAGTTGATAATTTAGAACGCGAAATTGTTTTGTTTTCACTTCAAAACTAAGCTAATCGATTTCTGTTATTTGCAAGCCTATTTAAATTTTATTTTACTTCAGTTTCATATTTTTCTGGTCCCTTAGCGATAGCAGTGAAACCAGCAGCATACGATTCACCTGTACCAAACACTCTCATAAGAAAACACACTTTCTTTCTAACCGGTAGTAGAATTAACCTGGATAGTACTAGGAGGAATAGCGATGGGAGTTGGCCAGAGTCATTTTAACGAAGTAACTCAGAACTTGCATGGAGTGATGTCAGAAATCGTTGGAAAACCGAAATCAGGATGGCCGAAGACGGAGATCGAACCGTGGTTCTCAAGAATGCGAACGAGATGTTTACAACTCCACCACTCTCGGTGCATATTAACAATAATTCTGAACGTAAATTATCGATGGCGTTGCTGTTTAAAACTAAAGTTTCTTACATAAATTTTTTTATCTGTTATTCGTGTTGCAAAAAAAATACATATCAATAACTGCTGTCCCATACCTCAGTAAAATATTATAAATTTACTTTAGTAATTCTTGTTTAGTATACGTTCTGACTGCGACAATAAGCTGCTTCGTTTATTACTTTGCAAAGTAACTGGTTCTTCTTTAAGGATTGCCTGTTGTAGAATTAAAGACAGTTCGTAAAATAATATTTAACTACCATGAATCTAATAATTTTTTCTGACCAGGTACACAAACCGTAAGATCGACATATTTAATTAAGCAGAGCGCAACACTTTCTATCTCTTCTCGACTGTTTTCAGTGTTACTTTGTCTGGAAAACTGATAAGTTTTCGCAAAACATATACAACGCTACAAAATAATTATATCATTATAGGTCTTCGTGCTGTGGTTGGCTCTTTCTCTGGGTTAAAGGAAAAATACAAATTCATGTCAGAAACGTCCGTTATAAGTATTTTGATAAAATTGTCGTAAGTAGGAGATCTGAATAATTGTTCAAAAACAGACACAAATATAGGTAATGAGCTAGTTATTTCTCAGTTGTTTATGTATTAAACTGCGTATCATATTTAAAAAAATTTAAGCTAAATAATTAAATTTAACATTTTATTTCAAGAACAACATATGTGTAGATAAATCTTTCGATTTGATACAGTTTTAGTTTTCGCAGGTTCATAGTTATACGTGATATATATATATATATGTGTGTGTGTGTGTGTGTGTGTGTGTAGGTGTGTGTGTGTGTGTACGTATGTGTGTATGCATGTATGTGTGTGTTTACCAAAATATTAGGATATGAACTAACACTTATTTTTTTGGTTGTTACGGTGATATTTCTGGCAATACGAGACCGAGTGTTAAAATATTTTGAACTTTGATGAATTTTAATTCAAGTGTTAAATATATGAAGAATCATTTTTATGGGTACATTATTTAGGAAATAAGCGTATTGTAAACTAATTAGGAGTTAGTGTCAAGTTTCGGTTACTACTTGACAGACTGCTAAATTTTATATTGCACTAGCAGTACGCCTACGGCTTTGTTCGCGCGTATTACTCACAACATATACCTCTTTGTACACCAGATAGGTATTTCAGTCATCAAGCGTTATATTGACAGATATGATATTTGAGTTCACTCTGCAGCAGTGTGAGTAGATATAGCTGTCCAAACGAAAAGAGGCTTATGTTTGCCCCTGCCACTAACAGCAATTCACCTGGGCTTTATTTATAGTCACATCAAAATTAGCGTTGCGAGATTGTAATCGAATTAAATACGTAGTTTTTGTGGTATTAAGACTGATTTACCTAGAGTACAATCATTGTTGACGATGCCCTCAGTAACATATTTGTTTTTCAAAACATTCACTTGAAGTTAAGTGACACTAAGAAATTTTAGCGGGCTAATGTTTCGCTGAAATATAAACGGAATTGGTGCCTCACCCTTGATGTTAGTGAGATGATATGTGCGGGTTGATTGTTGAGGAACTTCAGTAGACAGTGGACTGCATAGTCCATGATCAACACTTTCGAACGACTTAATCCAAATTACAATAATTTCGTCTGCCTTGCAGTTTTTTATTTCATACCTGCACTTTTGCGCAGCCTTTAAAAGGAATTTCAGACCAGAACCTCCCGAACACTTTATCGTAGCTACAAACAACTGCGCCACATAATGTCAAAATTATTAAAAAATAATAATTTTTAAAATAAATTATTAATCTACTGTACTCATAGAGGCTGTACAACACCGCGTCTCGATAGAACTGTAGACTGAAACTCTTGTATATCTTAGTTCTCGTTGGTCGCACTTGCTTTTCGGATCGTCTGCCTTGAAAGTTCACAAACAAAGTTTTCTATTTAATTAAGTTATGAAATAAAATAAAAGAATTTGCATTACTTTTTTAGTTACGTACTTAAGCATCATTCTGACGCGAATACCACATCAATATCTCTATTGGTTAGAAAAGTATCATCGGCAGACAGAAAAATTGTATGCCTTTTTAACACCTTTAGGTGTAACATTTATAAAATTCTTAATTTCACACCTTAAATAGATATTCAAGTATCCAATTGAAGCAATGACGACAGCTCATTCAGTCAAAGTAGTATCGATCTGTCATTAAAAATCAATTATCACTCCTGTACAGTACTGAGAATTCTAATTTTGAAAAATAAAATATTTTTACCGCCATTTACGTAATCATCATTCTGAAGCAAAAACAAATTGAATTTCTCAATGCCTGAGACATATACTGAAGATGTATCTCAAACACATTCCAGGTCTGTTCACTTTCAAAGAGAAGGAACTTCGAAATATCCCTTGTATCACATTTTAGACTGCTTCTCTGCTATCTCTTGTAAGTGAAAAACACGACAATTGCCCGTTGTGTTCAAGATATATCGACGTTAAATTAAACCACATTTCATCACTTTTCACCCCTTTTCACCTACTCAGGAGGGAAATTCCGAAAATTCGAGAAATTACTATTCAGGTATTTAAGTAATCATCAATCATAAACAAAAATTACGTTGCTTTATAAAAATCAATGGGTTCAATATGTATGGATTGTGAATATAAAACACATTTACCCTTTTTTTAAACTCATTGGGACTGAATTCGGAAAATATATTTCAACGGTGTTTGGGATATTTACAAAAGCATCAGTGTAAAGCAAACAACACTTCGATACCTCGATTGGTTCGATAAATATTCAGGAATAATCAAAAGAATATTTGACGTATTTTCACCCCTTTAGTCAAAGAATTTCGAAACGTCTTGGAGTCCTGTCACGGACACTTGTATACGTAACCAATTGAAGTTAAATTCACGACAATAATCAATTATATTTCCGAGATATTAGACGACTGATAAGAAAAACACATTCTCCCCCTTCGTACTTCTACGGGGGACGAATTTCTAAAAGTCCTAAAACTGCTTTTTGGGTATTTACGTAAGCAACAATTTGAAGTGAATACCAACCCCATATCCCGAGAGATTCGATAGTTATCGATAGTTATTCGGAAAAACATTCAAGGACTTTTCACCCCTTTAAATGTTGAATTTCGAAAAATCCTTAATTTGTTTAATATACATTATATGCGTGTCCTATTAAAGTTAAAATCACGATGATAGGCCGTCTAGTTTGAGATCTATCGACGTTTCTTCGGAAATACATTTTACCCCTGTTCACCCCCTTAGAGGTTGAATTTCGAAAAATCCCTTCTTAGTGCTCGCCTACGACCTGAGGAGAATCCACAGAAAAAATTTCACGATTCTGGGTCCAGTGGTTTGGGCTGCAGTTTGATATGTCAGTCAGTAAGTCAGTCAGTGTTCATTTTTACATACAGAGATGAGTTACCCACTTAAAATTGTATATAAATGTATGTTTCCTTTAGGGTGGGGTAGTAATTAAAATAATATATAAAATTAAGATTGTACGTCTGATTTCACTAAACTCTAAGCCATTTTCAAGCATTTTGGATATTAAAAGATAATTTTTTAAACTTTTACCCTAATATGCTCTAAGACTGAAGAAAATGGCTGGTTGGATATCGTATTAACTCTTGTTTTTCAGAGTAGACACGAGAAGAAACGAATAAGCTATTTGCGTAAAAGTTTCAAAATATTTATTGACTGTTGTCGGATTGCCAAACAGGGATATTTTACAAAATTACAACACGAATTTCAATTCGGAAAGTTTATAATAAAATGCCAAAATAGAAGTGGAACTCAACAAACAAAAAACCTCCTGACGGATGATGCGCTGTGAATGTTCTTGCGCGTGGGTTTACTTTCCTACGAGACATCTCAAGGAGAATAAACACGCCCACTTCTGTCACCCTCATCCCTCCCCGCCTCCTTTCCTGCCCTTCCTTTCGCGCCTCCCTTAGCCAAGGGAATGCTCAAGTAATTTTCACTTTTAATTGCCAAGCCATTTGCTCGGCGCCGGGGGTAAATCCGAAAAGTTTTCGGAAAGGAGTGGACGGGCGAGAAGTCTCGGACGGGAAGGGAGGAGACCTCGAGATAATGACTGGAGATGGAATGACGCAGGTCTCGCTGTTGTTCCAGCTAATTACTACAGCTGAGTCGACGTCTGCTTATTCCGCGACGCCCGCCACTCAGATTATCCTCCCTTCGCCACCCCTTGCCCTACCCTTCCTTTAACCATCCGCTCCTTCGCCGAGTAACTTCCCCCAGAACGTCGGTAACTGAATACCACCACTAATTTACTTCCCGAGAATTATGCCGTAAACATGCATTTCGAAAACAATTAAAGAACAAATGAGAATATTTTACCCTTCTTCCTTCTGATCCTGTGCTCGACGAGCTGCATGATATTTAATTATGGTCGAAAACAGTTTGCAATGTAGGCAGTTTTTCAACAATTAACAAATGGTTATAAGGTATTTCTTCTAATATATTTACTACCCGCAGCTAATTGCATGAATACTGGTGTTAAAGATGAATTGTTTGAAATGTATTTCCTGAGAACCAAAGAAGAAGAATTCCCCTTCGAATGTTAAGTTAATTTAATTTTGTATTAGGAAACGGTAGTATGACTTAAAATATTTTGTCTTCATACAACATGCTCAATTATAAATATTTGGCTTACACGCTGCTACCTTAAATATTAAAGATTATTATTCAATTTGGAATTATCATCATTACACGAGGTATACTTTCCACAAGGAAGTTCCTGGATTATATGCTATTTTATTTAAAGTATCTGTTTTTGCCAAATCCGTACGTAAACTGTATGCATATTTATTTATTTATTATAGAATTCTCGGGAATAATCAACGTTCTCTTATAAAATTTTATTTCAGAAAAGTATGAAACCTAAGTAGTTATCTTGGAAAATCCCTCGTTTTTACGACAAACTTTATTGCTAAGTTGTTTGCCTTATTAATTGTTAAATTATTTAGGTAAACATTTTTTAGACTAAATACGTCTTTCAAATTGTTTTCATATGAAATTATTTGTTTTAATGGTATTAAAACTATTTTAAAAATTTAAACACATTGAACTGAGTTCTAAAGAAAAACACAGACAAGCAGAAATATTCATTTCGATTCATTAAAATCTTATGTAAATTCCTCCAAATATTTAACAATTTGTGTCGAATACCTACATAAGTTTCTCCAGTTATTTTTGCTTAGCGTGGTTGTTTAGAATATCATTCCAGTACATTAAATTAAAATAATTTTACACAAAGGTTTCTTTTTAGATAATATGTTTTTGAGTTAAAAGGCCCAGAAGGAGAATTTAATGAACATATTAAATGTACATGAGTTCTACTCTATGTTCTAGAGATAAGTTTATTCATGACACGCGATATTTTTTGGAGTGTGTAGCCAAACGGAACATTTTAGCTCGACAAATAATTAGTGCTTTAGCGACAAGACTACGGTTAGGAGTTACTATAATCAAATTCAAAAACATTATTGCCGATAAGTCTGACAATTATTATTGTATGTGTTCATTTCATACAATTATAACAATAACCACATATACATATTTTGATACGTTATTATTTTCCAACGCTATTTAAGGACCATTTATGAACTCCATGAGTGAAACTATACAATGCTCATACCTTCAAATTTTGCTGAAAAAGTGTGCAACACATTAAAACTCGTTACCATGTTTTTGTTTTGTGCATCGTAAATAATTATGAATAAAATAAATAATAATAACTTTTTTTAAGTTTTAAGGAATCACCACACGGATATTTTAAATGCTGATAGTTAATATTATGTATGTACTTTGGTGAATGTTTTAAATTTAATAATGGTTAAGTAACAGTAGTGGGTTCGTATAGGTTTTGTAAATTAAGTAGGCATACGTAATATGATCTTTTCCAATGAAAAATGAAACCGCCAGTCTTAATTGTTTCAAAAAATCTCAAGCACGTCAAAAACTGATTGCTATATGCAATAAAACATGTTTTGTTTGGAACCACGAAAAAGAACATCAGGAAAAAGAAAGTTCCAAAACTCCAAAAGATACAGACGTTCTCGTCGAAAGTTCACTTCGGAGGCCGACAAAGGAGGGCCTACTTCGAGGTTCCAACCGTCCCACATCCCATTAAAGGATGGGGTGAGTTTTACAATATTACTGTTGATGTTAACACAAAGAATTTATCGCCTACACGAAGGAATTAGTAATGTACCCAGTGACCATACATAGACTTCAGTGGTACTTAGCTCAACCATCAGCTAGAAGTCTGCTGTACTATTTAGTAATGTTAATTGCCGATGAACTTTTAAGCTTTTTGCCTGAACCGAAATTAATTATTATCTATCAGAATTACGTCTACGAACACCCCAATGCTAAGAGTTGTAGTTTGATCCAGTAAAAAAATAACTGGCAGCCGTTGATATAAAGCAAATAAACATAACTTCAGTTCTTTCAAGAAATATTCAACTTACTTCATAGGCTTAAGTTATAACATATTTCTGAGACTTAGCTTATGGTACTTAAAATCACATACATTTTCCTTAGCAATTTGTATTATTATGGAGTTTATTGTGTGTCGACTGAGTTTACCTACGCCACCATACACAAATACACACAAACGCACACACACATACACACATATACATATATATATTATACATAACATTGTTTTACTAAATTTAAATCTCACAACTGTTTCAAACAAGCCTTCCTCGTGTTTTGCATTATTTAGAACCTATAGTTCTAAATATAATTTCTGTGGCTCTATTTATCCTGTTACTGGCGTAGTTCGTTCACCTTAAAATAACATAGACAAAGTACTCGTTCTTAGTAACAAGCGGAACACATAATACTCCATGTATCATTTCTGTAATAACCTATGCTCAGTATATCATTTCAGATGCCATTTTCTTTCACGATACTACCAAATTATTTTAGCACAAGCACTGAGAGTCAACTGATAATACTGTTTGGTTAAATTTACATAACACGTAATCCAAAACTAATTAATACAAGCCTGAAAATTTCGCGTTCTGAAAGATCTGCCGGTTTAGCTCATAAGTACCGTGTAAACTCTGCATCTCGCAACTAGTTCACTGGTTGCTGCTCCAGTGAATGGCCTGTTGAACGTCGGACAATATTCCTGGATATTTTCATACAGGCTTGTTATTGGTCCAGAGTTCTTAACGACGAGATTTATTACCAGCTGCCCAGTCACAGATTAAACCCACATGTATAGAAGTTGAAAATATAATGTGTCCTCAAATGAAGTCGTATTTGTTCTGGAACTGTGTTAATGAATAACTGTCTTTGCAAATAGTACTAGGACAAGTGAAACAGAAGGGTTATGTTATATAGTAATTATGAAAACCGTATTTGAAGTCAAGACAATATTTTACTTGGGGCAGAGTAATAATTTCTGCAATATAATTATATAAGACGCTCAAATATATAATATTTGTCTAGAATAAAACGAGTATACTTATGCCGTTTAGAATGACTGAGTGACCAAGAAGAAAAAATTCTGATTATTGATGCTGCACTTAGCATAATTACTTGATCTTCGGTTTTAACGGAAACTGTCTCTCCTACGCACTAGCAACAAGACAACCATTTATGTAGTCCAGGACATGCTCGTCAATTATTACAAATACCCTCATATCCAGATAGCGCCAAAGTTTTACGATATACAAGGGTTGTCACCCCTGTGATTTTCATAATGGCGGAAGGCTTGAACAAGTGTTTGCAGTGGGATGGCAGATACCGATAACATAAAACAACGTTCTGTGTTTTGTCTTTATATGTGCCATGGTTTCCGGTTTTTTTTATCAGAAAACAACACTTCAAACTTAAATTTTCAAGTGAATTATACGATACGTGGTTCCAAATATTTTCTACTTCATTTTTATAACGTTCCATGTACCAAAGTTTGTTTGTCGAATTTTGGTTCATCCTGTGTAAATATGTGTATCGGCATATGCATGTATGTATGTAGGCCAAGTAGAGTAATAGAAAATTAACAAATGAATATTTTAATTCAATATGCATCCTTCGTTAGTAATCATGTTTGTTGATTTTGCAATTTTAATTGTATTTTTAAAAAAGTAAATAAGTGAAAATGTTAACGTGTTATTTATTTTAACGAGATGAGGTTAAATAGTTCATTAATATTTGTCATAAATATGTAAAACCATTCATTGTGACTATGGACTCATATTACAAGCCTGCCTACAACAGTACATTGATGTTCCTTGTGATTAAAAATATTTTCCTGCTATGGCACATAAAGTGGAGAACGCTGATCGTCACCGAGTGACCAAAATCCCCGGCAGCAGCGGCCGGAAAATCAATTAGAGCCTTTTCTCCCTCCTTGGTCGGGCCTAGTCTGTCAGATGCAGGAGGCCGGCCTGTGGCGGGAGGATATGGGTAGGGGAATGTAGAGGATAGCGGCAGATGTATGGACCATAGGGTCCCGCTGTCGTGGCCACCCGCACTTCCCGCCGACCCCACTCTCCTACCCTCGCGATAGAGTAGGGCGGAGCACGGCGGCCCCGTGCACCATGTCACAGGAAGCTGTCGCCACCACTTGTTACTGTCACACAGTGGTGCATCTCCCGCCGTCTCTTTGCACTGACTGTACTATCCTAGCAACTTGCTATAATGCACGTCTGTTGTTGCACACACTGGAAGAATATCTCTGCTTGATCGCGGGGTTTTCACAATTTAAAGGCGCTTATACCACGGACTTATTAGAATGCCTTGCAGTGTGTTCGTAAATAAGTGATTTGTGTACGAAATTATTCCACTGTGTTATTGTAACAGTGTACGATAAGAATATTCACTTCGATCGATGACGGATAGGTATTATTTTTAAACAATTCTTGCAATGGTGTCAAGTTATTAATTTAAAATCTCGAATATACGCCATTGCAGCAAACGGCGTGTCACATAAAACTAGGAACTACACACAGCCAATCAGAGAAACAAACGTACATAGAAACTTCTTTGACAACTGGACAAGAGAAATCCCGTGCAATTCCACAACGAATTAGTCAGTGAAAAATAATCTTTCGTTAATAAAATATGGGGTCGCCATTGAAAGTGTCACGTGAGGTGAATGATCTACGATACTACTGCACGCCGTATTTCAGTGTTTTGTGCTAGAGGTGAAACTGCACCATATAAGCTAGCGTACCTCACTCACACAAACACACGGTCAGTAGGCGGGCGCCTTAATGCATTTTTGAGTCGTGCAAGTTTTCAGTCTTAATCTTCGAAAGTATATTAAGTTATTCGTAAAAATATTTACTATATTGCCAATATATTTTCAAGATATCTTATTTTTAAATAAATAAAGTAATTCGAAGAAAAATTATGAAAGATTTTGATTAAAACTCTTTGGCTCTTTATATTTAATATGAGTATGGATAGTTATATTATTACTGACGATTTTTAACGTTTTAAAATATTTTGAAAAAAATAAATTATTTCAGTAAATATTTTGGTTACCCTGTTCTACCCCAATACCCTGTTTCCCCCTTACCACCTACTATATATATATATATATATATATATATATATATATATATATATATATATATATATATATATATATATAGTCAAAATTCTTTGCGAGCGCACGCAAAAAATAACTCACTAAGATTCATTTCAAATATATTGGTGGTATAAGAATCCATATGGTACAAACAGACACATTAATTTGTATATACATTTATTTACGGTAAAGTAGTTACTTTTCAATACCCTGCAAAATTTCCTTAAATACCACTTGTGTCTTTAAACAGTTCTCTGCTATACACGTATTATTTACTCTGGGAGAAAGTTGTTTTACCTGAAATTGTTCAAAACTTTCGTTTCGCCTTGACGAAAATTGTTGACTCCGAGTGTTAGCGGCATGAAGTATTGGGTCAAAAGTAACCATGCCTATACAAAATACGTCTTTGCTAGAGCGGTGATAGTTAACTGTTTTTTTTTTGTAACACTGGTGCATCAATACATTAAAATTACAAACTTTAAGGAAAGATAGAGTACACCCAGACTATGGGAAATCACATAGCAGTGCATTGTCGGAAACGCCTTCCTGCAACACAAAACACAAGAAAGAAAGGTCACTAAGAAACACATGTTTTTTTAATCCTTGTACAGCAAAAATGATGGGATGTCTTTGGATGTTGATGACGATCGATGTTTCTTTAAGTTCCTACTTTTTCCTTTGTTTTCTTGCTGTATTAAGAATAATAAGCATGTTTTATCCTCTTGTTCGTGCCCTTTCTTTCTAGTGAATGGGCCGGTATATTGTACACACAAAACACCAAGGTTAGACAGAATTTTTATTTATGAAGTCCCTGAAAGTGTACTACTGTAAAGAGATACGTCAATTATTAAGGTATAACTGAGGTCACTGGAAACCTTACGACATTACAGAACTCATTGGGAGTGCATGCCTGAATCACCAAACTGTAGATATATCTTTCAATAGATTTCGAGCAACATTGATATCAGTAAACTGGCATATTTACAGTGATGCCGATTTAGTTGATGCAGGAAATCAAGTTACTATTTCTCGACCAAATCATAGCTCAAACTCTGAACTTCCACACAATGAAGACAACAAAGCATAAACAGAGAGTAAAGTGCAAGTGGTAAGTGAAGTCAAAAACTTATATTTTGATGGTAGATCTAGGCCTGCAACACAGTGTGAGTCTCAGATGTCTGAGCAGTCGAGATATTCTCTTTCAGTTGCTCAACGTCCATCACACTCATCTTCAGGGATGGGATGGGAACCATAGTTCGGTTAAACTACAATTATTATCCAGTTCCAATTAGTAAACCTCCATATTCCAGCACTGGCCAGTAAAAAAAAAAAGAATTTCTGAAGAAATTATCTGATTCGCCTTACAAAAGCGAACTATGTGATTCTCTTGCGAAGCGTAGGTTAAATGACCACTAGAAGAATAAATATAATGTGAAAATAAGAAGAAATTTTACTGACTGTTCTAGTCTCATATCAAAAATTAAGCAACAAAATATTCATTGGTATTTCCAGTTCAAAAATATATTATACATATATTTAGATTGAATAATTTGGTTTTGATTTGGCAGTTTGTAAAGAAAACTCGAAAAGTGAATGTGCACAGTGCCTCATTTGCAATGTAAGTCCTACTAGGATTCACGTGGCAAAAGCTTAACTGTTATAAATTTTTTTCGGTGCTCATATGTTACGTTCTGGTAAATAAAAATTGTTTTTGACTTGATGGGTAAGAACGTTAAACAGACAAACTCTAATAATTAAATGTATAATTTGGGTTCATTACTACAGGGTTACATAATCCAATAAGTAATGCTTGTATCATTGCCATTCTAAATATGTTTATTTACTTCGGAATATTTTCAAATAAATATTTAATTTTAAGAATTATGTTTTGTAAAAATAGCATGCACTTTAAATGGGGCTTAAGTTACTTCTGGTATTAAGGAATACGATTTGTTTTCCGAATGTAGAGTCCATATTATTTAAGTTATAGTGACTGGCATTGTGTTAGTAGTATGCGCAAACTATTGTATTTCTGTATAATAATAAGAAGTATATAACTATGTATAAAATTACTTCAATTACAATTGAAAAAAAAAACTTTGAATTCAATCTGGAATATTATGGGTAGTATGATAAACAATAAACTACCAATCCAATCTTAATTATTGCTAATATTTATATGGTTACCATTAATTTAATAAATGTGTAATTTGCAAGCTAAGCAATAAAAATATATGAAATAATTCGTAGAAAGTGCCTTAAAAATCTAAATTAACTATTCAATTTAGTAAGTTATAGAAACTATATATATTTACAAAGTCTCACAAACATTGCATTTTCAATCAAGAAGGCCTTATTTACAAACACATATTTTTCAGAACTTATTTCATCTGGTCGATTAGAAAACAGCAGATTAAATAAAAAATATAAATTTCTAAAGTTAGTAAACAAACGTGTCTTGAAATGCTAAATATTAACACTAAGTTGCCTTCATATATAAAACGATTGCAATATTTGTAATTCAAATTATGTAGTATTATTTTATTACCCGTAATATTATAGTATTTCCTTTTCGCTGAACTGCATTTAAAGCCCCAATTTGTTAACACTATTTAGAACCGCTAAATAGTTCTCTTTGTTTACATGCCGGTACGGCATCCCTTGTACTACTACCATGTAAAATATGGCTAAGAGAATAATGCCATTTGTGGCTAAAAAAACACACCGTTACTCAAAGGTTGAAATGAATTGCATTTATCAAGAGGTGGAAACTGTACATGCAGAGTTGTTTTTAAAATTGCTATGGATGATAGCCTTATAAATGTAACTCAGCAGTAGTTATTTCTTTTGCATTTAAATTTTTACGGACGTTTAAATTATTTAAGAATCATCTTATATACGTTTGACGACATTATAAATGCACTTAAAATTATACGTAGAAGAACATTGTGTCCTAATTGAATATGCTTTTTATAGGTATGCGATAAGTGACTGCGAAAAAAGGAGATCAACACCGCTGAAGAACGATCCTACAAAAGAGGACTCCCCAAATTTCATATGGAAATATATCACCGGAGTAGCACTTTCCTGATGAACAGTCTGTGTGGCAAGAAATGAAGCCAAAATAATGTGTGTGATATGCTGACTAACTTGGCAAACATTGTACAATCTACAATTGCAGTTTTTGTTGGCATTTTAGTACTAATTATCTTTGTAAATTAAGTGACGTTATAAAGCACTTGTTTGAAATACTACGGCGATTTAAGACGTTTAAAGGCGTTTTACATGTTAGATGTTCAACTATACGAATTTTAAACAATACAAAAATTGAAATTGGATGTTTAGACAGGAGAAATTGTCATGATCGGAAACAGTTGCTTAAGGTTTTAAGATTTCTATAATAAAGTGAAAAAATTTGTTAAAATCATATGAAATTTACTTTTAATTCGCAACCACACGACATTGATAAATAGTTTTACGTAAATACGCTGTGATACACTACAACTATGCTGACTTGCATAAAAACATTGTATTAAACATGGGTTGAACTTTATAAATATCACCCAAACCAGAAATTCTATTTCCTACCATATCAATAAACATAGCCCATTTGTTATGTGTTAAGATTTACTTCTCACAGTCGCAAAAATAAACGACGACTGTAGAATAATATTGTAAAGATGTATTTACATAATGACGTTGGGAGTGTGTATAAAATAAATTCCGTTAACATGTTCGGTGCCTTGCGCGTGAGAGCAATAAGGTGCCACGTGCGCTTATTAATATCACTCAGTTTTTGCGTTGGAAACACGCATAAGAGCTTAAGGTAGGCAGCGTCATTAACAGTGTGGTAAATAATTAAAGTTTTGGAAAAAAAATAAATAACTTTTAGATTAAAAAAATACAAATTGTATACATAATTTATAATATATATGTATGTATGTATACGTATACAAACACACAACAAATATATTTCAAATTTCATTTATATTTCTTAATATCAACGCTCTATAACATGTTAATGAATTCCGAGCATAAAACAAATTTTTGTTCGTAAACTTTTTTTTGTTTATAATAGCTGACAATTGTTTGTAAAAGTACAAAAAAATATAAGCAACTGTTTCACTGAAACTTATTTTTTTTTTTCAGTTTGATAACTTACTACACAATAAATCACATTAAACCGAAATTAAAACAAAAACACGGTATTGTTTTTTTCTTTATTCGTCATATAAGGCGTATAAATATTTCCTTAAAATCAGACAACTTTGCATGTCAATCACGCAGCAGTACAAAATGTGTATTTTTAGCTTCAAGTAACAGAGAAAGATAAAAAGACGTTCGAAATACCATGAGATGTACTCTACGTGGAGGGTTATTCTGCAAAGTATTTGTACGACATTTTACACTTTAAATTTAAAAAAGTTAAAATACGTTAAACGAAAAATTTACATATGTTATTGGCAGTGTAACAGTCTAAATACTAAATGGTATAGTAAATGTATACTCGATTCTATAAAAAATTATTTGAAACATAAATTTCAAATTAAATCTTAAGTGTGGGTAGTATTTTTATAAATGTAATTTATATTAATATCTAGTAATGATTAACAAAGTAGCGGCCAACACCAAGAAAATCATACTTATTCCTACCACCAGATGAAATAAATAAAAATAAAAAGCAATCAATATTTTGTGAAACATTACTGAAGTGGGAAAAATATTGCATTTTACAAAACTCACATAAATGTATTGGAAAATACGTTCGTACATTAGGGCCTACACGTTTTAAGACATACTGGGTAATACGTGAGAAATATATGGTAATCATTCTGTCACTTAACTGTCGAATTTCGGAAAATTACATGTACTTTCTTAAAACATTTTTCCACCTATTACGAATGCTCGTATGTGAGTATACATATGTGAGTGAGATAATGGATCAAGATATTAAGTTTTGTAGTTTAAATTGGACTTTAAATATATCCTAGGTAGAAGGGTCTATTTTTATAATATTCGTCCATACGGTGCGTCACATTTATTATTTGAAATTTATATGACTTTATTTGTTGGCTAATATTACTGAAAATAAAGTCTGCTAAAATGTTTTGATTCTTAAAATATGTTTCGTTTGTATTTATTTTTCTTATCGTAGAAATGTTGTAGCAACCAGAATTTTAGTTCTATTTTCGCAAACTTAGGTTCAAATTTGGTAAAAGTTTAGGATTGGTAATATGTATACATAAATGTACGTATTTATCTTGTATTAGGGCAATCAGATGGGGCATATCTTGCCAAGTCTGCCCCGTTGTTGAGGCGTGAACGCACTATAGTGAACGCTTGTCCGTGACGCTGACGCAGACAGATGCTTTCAGAACGGCGAATATTTAGAAGGAATCATTGCAGTGGGAGCCGAGACGAACGAGCAGTTCCTCCCTTCCTGCGGTCGTGTCCCGCCTGGCAATGAGACACGCCGCCCGGCGAAATGAACGGCTCGCAGGCTACTTCAAGTCCGCCAACTTTTCCCTCTTTTGCCATCCTCACCTCACCCCCTTGCCCCTTTCGACTCCAGCTTCCCTACTCTTCTTCCTATCCCAACCCCTTCCTCCGTGTTGTGCCTCCCGCGCCGACTTGAAATGCCGCCACTCAACATTTTTTTTTCCGAGGGTTCTTCAAACTCGACCATATACTTCCACTTCCTTCGGATGCCTTCTTTCTTCCCAACGGGTCTGGTCTTCAGGGCGTACTTGACGTGAAGGCCGCCAAGATTAGGGCCACACTAAGTTCTCGGTCAGAAAAGACTAACTTTGAGGAACAATTTCTTCCGTTCCGTCTGGATTAGCTTGCTTTACTTCCCACAGCTTGCGGGTTGTGTTTGCTAACAAATTACTACTTTTTGTTACGAATTACGTTATTATTATTTTAACACAAGAATGAACAAAATGTTTACTAAAAAACACCAATATTTCAAAACATTTACGTTTTATATAATGTTACTCTTCTTCAACCTAAAAATTAACACAATTTTGAGCTACTGATACTCAACTAATAAGTAAGTTTTTCTGCTTGAAATTTAAAAAAAATTACCCTCGTCCAAGTAGTTATATTTCTTAAAAACATTAATATTTAAGATCTGGGAATGCTAGTTTTTAATTATGTTCCTATTACTTGTTATACACACATGGTTTATAAGAACATATCCTTAATCTTATTTTATAATGCAATGTCGCTGTTTGTACGAACATTGTATTTTTGTAGTCGTAGATTTATTCCAATTATTTTTGCAGCATCTAGAACAAAATTTCTTAATTTTTTTATAAATTAAGAAAAACGGACTCAAATATTTTCCAGTCCACTTTATGATTTTCCTACGTACACCCCGAATTAAAAGTAATGTATGAAGTCGACCTTATTGTATTAATTTTAATTTGTTAATAATATATACATAACTCGTAGGTGTCGCTTAGAAATAAACGTAATTTCTGAAAAGAAAAAAATAATTTCCTAAATTGAAAAACGGGTAAAAATTGTATATTTTTTCTGTAACAGTTACGAATGCAATAAACTTACATAATTCTGCGTTGTGCCCCCAAATATTAGTCGCTATTACGTTTACACCTTATTAGATTAAATCAACTTATTCTTCCAATTTTTGAATTTTATAAATTATGTGTATCCCTATTTTGTGAAGTAGCCTATTGAAGGACAGCAATAATTTGCTAATAAAGTTTAGCTATTTACGAACTCATATCGCATCGTAAAAAGTTGATTTGCTCAACTTAAAATAACATACATATTAAAATTCATAGCTAATGTTTGTTATACGTGTGAACACATTATAATTCAAATTTGTGTTGGGGCTACCTTTATCAACAAATAACTTTACCTCTGTAAATAAAGAAATGTTTTAGCTCAGTTTATGGAGACTTATTGATGTAAAATTTTTCGGGATTCACCCGGAACAAATGAACAAAATTGTTCAGTACGATACAACTGTACACGCAGGATGAGTCAGGACGGAGTGTGTTAATTTTACGTGGTGGTAGCGCACAATAAGCTATGAGAAAAAAGTGTTCTAATTTGACCCAAAACTGAGCAATGCTACTCTGAAAATATATGTTCGAATTAAATATTAATTAATATCTCAGAAACTTAAGCATATTAAACAACGACGCTCTCAGCACTGCATAAACAATTACTGTTGTTCATTCTCAAAAATTTAGTTCGTTAATATCGCCAGCTTATCATTGTTAAAATTGGGTACAAGGTCTTGTTTTGTCTTGCAACTCTGGAACAAATCACGGTTTTTCATGTTATACTACAGATCATTGACCAGGTGCGAAAGTGTTACAAAAAAGGTAGTCCCGTTGAAAAGTGCTAGAGTTAACTATTTTCAAGAAAATGTCATGCAAATATTTTGCCGTTTAAAATACAAAATATGTAACACCTGAAACATATGCAGGTGTTGCGACTGTCTTGCAAAGCGGGTAACCAACAAAGAGGAGTGTCGCAAGTATGCGATTTCGACAGCTTTTTATAATAGAAGAATTCTTACTCAGATGGTGCAAAATTACTTTACATAGTACGGTAAAGCGGTCAAAAGTATAACCATTACTATCTGCATTGATGAAACAGTACAAATTTATTTAAGTATTTGCACAAGGATTGTTAATGTTAATTATTCAATGTTTACATAACAGGAATTGGGTTTTCAAAACGTAGTGAGCGTTGCTAAGATTGTTGGGTATTATTTTAATACCACAGTTTTCCTCGCCACAGAGTTCAACCTCTTTACCGTGCTATGTAACCTAACTTTACACCATGTGAGTTACAATTCTTCGATTAAAAAAACTACCGTATTTGTGTCATTGCGATACGCCTATTTGTTCGGTTACCCGCCTTGCAAGACAGTCGCAATGCCTGTATATGTTTCAGGCGATACATGTATTTATATTTTGAATGGCAAATACTCGACATGCCATTATCTCTCAAATGGTTCACTCTAGCACTTTCCGACATGACAACCTTATTTATTACACTTTTTCACCCGGCCAATGTTATGTAGTATAACATGAATAACAATGACTTGTTCCAGAGTTACAAGCCAAGACAAGACCTTGTATCCCATTTGAACGATGCTGGGCCAGTGATATTGACTAACGAAATTTCTGAGAGTGAAGAACAGTCATTGTTGATACAGTGCTCAGAGTATCGTTGATTAAAATGTAATAGTTTTTGAGATATTAATTAATTTGTAATTGGATATTCTATTTTCAGGATAGTATTACTCCCAATATAAGCACTTCTGTGACTATTTAAAACAACGTTTTCATCATATTTTATTGTGAGTTATCACCACGCAAAATTAACACACTCCATTGTGACTAAATTCCTGACTTTATATATATACATACGTATAATATTTGTGAGGGTGTGTGTTTTGTTTAGCATTTACTAATGCAATATATATTTAATAACTTATATTTGAAATGCTGTGAGGTGAAAGAGAACAAGTTGCTTAAAATAGTCTAGATAATCCGATATGCTAATATTTTTAGACTCATATTTTGATTACTTCTGACACGCATTGATTTCACACATTCACACATGTGACTGAAATAAATTTACGTTAAAATGCCGTTATTCTTTCAATTCCTGTGTATCAAGACATATTTAAACTTAATTACATGATAGTGTTTTTATCTATTTTTAAAAATATTTTTAAGTGTATTATGTCAACTACAAACGTAAACTAACAAACAAACCGTGTGAAGAACCAGCACTATATATATGAAAGAGCTCAACCCATAATACGTTTAACGTGAAAGGAACGCATTTCTTACCAGTCCTCTTTTTTTAAGACGTATTTTTTTCACCGTTTTAGAGTTTCCCGACAAAAATTTTAATTATAGAAAATGACACAGCATTAAGCAAATATTGTATTAATAAAACTGCTAAATAAACACTCAAGAAGCAGATAAAATAAATTTTCGAAAATAATGTACGGAATAATATGCAAAAAAAAACTCATCGTAAGCATTTGCTCTTTTTGAGAAGATGTTGAACTCCCATTAAGTAATTAACGTTTAACAAGCCCTTCTATGAAGAGTTATACAAGTGAATCCTTAAAATTATAGTATCACACTATGTATAAGAAGTCCTTCAGTTTACGAATATTTTAAAAGATATCATAGTTAATTAACAAAATATTATTGGAACCATAAAAACCACAAGTAACTAGAAAATCATAGCCAAAAAATCACTGTGACGTTAATACTATGATAGTAGTTTTGAATTGTTTTGCAATAGTCGCAAACAATGCATACTTATAAATTAGTTTTGTCTTATAGCACAATAGTAAAGTAAAAATTATATTTGAAAATTGCATTTCGTTTGAAGTAAAATTCATTGTTAATACTACTCTATTCTTAAATAAATTAAATGTGTTTGAAGCAATTTTAACATATATATTATAATTTAGTGTATATAATACTACCTTCCGAACAGTAGGGCTAAATTAAGAGAGCGGTATTAACCAGCCAAGCCCAATATTACCGAAACATCCCATCATTCGCCTAAAATTATGTATTTAAATACTGGTAAAAGAGAATCAAATGACCTGGACCAAGAGTTATTTACGGGAATAATTGAATGCGTCACCTAATTTGGTACAGTCATAACATGTCTTATGACAGTTATTTAAATCACAGTGCACAAGAGGACTTTCACTCATATTTCTCTTGCAAGAAAATATGACTGCAACATACATTTTATTTATCATAAAAGAAAGGTATTGTTTTAGCAGAAAGTAGCCAGGTGAAGGATATGCAGGCCCTTCGGTAATTACTGGTCTTAAATTGAATGTGTGACAGATAACGTAAAACCTTGTATTTATTGTTAGTGGTAATTGTGTGTACAGAACTGATACTCTCTAAAGTTCCAGGCGCAAATATAAGTGTACCAATTCGAATTTCGCGCGCTTCGAGGTGCATGTGCACTTTATTGAATCAGGCGTATTGCGGGTTGTAGGTATCTAGGTGCAAGTGAAGGTAGCCCATGTTTTAAGGCCTTTACACAATTGAAAACTTTAGCTTTTGACTTTAACATTTGACTTAACGATATCTTTCAATTCATAGCTTCATACGAGCTCGTACACAATGGCGTTCCTAAACGTAAATTAAAGCAGCCTTCATTTTCGTTTCCGATAAAATGAAAACCTAAAGTAAAAGTAAAGATGGCAGATGACAAAGAACCAGCTGATTGAGTACGTTACAATGAAACAGTTTATTCTGAGTGTCGTTTTATTATCTAGTACTAGGATTTCATGAAAAATGTGACAGGTATGTCTTAAAATTATTCGGAAAACCTTGAAAATAGAATTTGAGAAGTAATTGTAAGTGAACTTGTATGTATTATTAACGTATGGCGTTGGTTGTGTTCTGCGAAATATTTATCATAAATGTAAAGTATTTTAAAAAATTAATTTATTTTTGGAATATATGCGTGGTCCGATTTTACGGCAAAAATGAAAAATGTAATGATTCATGTCACAATGTTTCTGTTTAAAAAAAAAACTGATTCTCAATCGTTTTTCATCTGTCATTACTTAAAACTTACGTCTGTGTTGTACATAAACAAAATTCTAAATGTAACAGAAACGTAAAGTCTAATGTTTGGGTAATCAATTGTGTAAAGGCCTTTACTCTCTTGACTCTACCATTTTGCCGGGTTACCTGCAGCCCGCAGTACTCTTGCTTCCACTGGCTGCAATAGCACAACCTCTCAGACAATAGATGGGCCAGGGGTAGATTTACGGGGGGGGGGGGGAGGGCATGGGTCCCGGGCCCCCCTTTTTTATAGTCAGATTTATTTTCTTTTAAAATTGTTTCTAATTTAATTTTTATTAGTACTATATACATTTAAGAAACAATTTTAAAATTTTCTTACTAATGAAATTACATTTTTTGTGCGTAAACTCCTTAAAAAGCACCATTTTGCATCTCTAAAATCAAAATTTTCGCTTCATTTGTATGTATACACACTTTTTAAGGCATAGCCCCACCCCCTCCTTCTCTCAATGCTGGATCAGCCACTGAGAAGGGCGGCTTGGAGCGCGCGGAATTCAAATTTTTGCACTTATGTTTACCCCTGAAAATCTACGTACTGTAATTTCCGAACACAAGTTGTCTAGGAATAAATGACTGGTTCGCAATATCGTTCACTCGTTCAATTTACGACCACAAGTGTCAGGACATCCTGGGCATGTTAGCTAGAAATTTAATTAGATTGTTGGATTTAAAAATTTATTATTTTAATATTTGCCACTACGTAAACTTTATCAGAAATCTGCGAAATTTTCACAGGAGAGCAAACAATTATATCGAAAGCATTTTCAAAAGTTGTATAAAATATAACCGTAAATGTAAATCTCATTATTTAATACAATAGTTTTGTTTATCTAAAGGTTCATTCTACGTAAATAGATCGTGGTGAAGTCCTGTTACACGTATATAACAAAAATACATTAGCTTCGTCTCCTATGCTTTCATTCGTCAATGGCAGGCTGACGAAAACGAGTTACCCGTATCTGAGTTAAAAACAGCTGGAAGTGATGTGTCGATCACAGCGGAAAAAAAATTATAGAACCGTAACTGACATGTGTTTCCGGTCTTTATAGCTCATCGTATACAGCTTTCATGCGCAGTATTACATTTTCCGGTATAAGAGCGATGGTAACGATGTTATTTTCTAAACATTTGTAATTTTACAAGCGAAATAAAAACAATTGTACAATACGTGTGTGCTAATGAAGTACGTACCTTAATGTTACTTACCCTCTTCTCTTTGAGAATGTATGTTAGTATTATGTTACACTTATTAACATTACTTTATCTATGCCATGTATACCTTTCTTATATACTTAATAAACGTGTGTGTTATTTAAAAAAAAACAAAGTTTTCTGTGTTTATTATATGGGAGGCCGTTACATTTTGAGCAATAATTCACAACGGCAACCTGTTAATTTTATATCGATAACACCATCAGTTTTATAATATAGTGTAGGTTATTCATGAGAGCATATACTAAAAAACTTAAAAAGAAAGTGTAAATTTAGCCTGCAACTAGTCTGTATGGTTGTTTGCTTCTAGTGCAACTTAATCAAAAAATACCTACTGCTGAAAATAAACGATGTTTGCCGACATATAATTTATAATATATAGCAACTGTGGCATCGTATTTTATGTTTCGAGGTAAAAGAAAATTCTTGGTAAACATGCGTTGACTCTTCTTTCCTTTAGGAGACACGAACAGTTATTCACAAGGTATTTAGTAAGGCAGAAAATAAAACGTAATTATGTTTCAATGGCCCTGGTGTTTAACACCTATCATTATATAAGCTGGTTGTTTGAAGTAATGTAGTGGTATTAGATTTTTATTTAACACTAATGTTCAATACCCTTATTTTATTTAACATATTTTATTTTGAATTTTTTGTCTATGTCTCTCCGATAAGTTGTATTTCATTATTAAATATAGCCTATAGGTGTCATCACCATATACATATGAATGTGGTTTGCTTGGATTAATCTTATTACTCGAAGTAGAATTTCCATTGTGCCTGTTATAATACTACGTGTACTTTCTGCGAATTTCATAAATGTTTCTTTTTGTAATCCCCAATACAACCAGGCGAATGCATTTAGTAAAAATATTATGTGTATTTGTTTGATGTTCGTGATTATTATTCTACAGATAGAAACGAACGCTTCCGTTGGTTGGATAACATTTTCAAAGTTTTAACAACAATTTTTAAATATAATATAATTTTTTTTTGTTTGAAAAGAAATTAGCTAAGAATATCACAATAATCTAAGCTAGCTAAAATTTTTTTGGGATCGTTCGAATGTTTGGTCTGATATGACAAAAATGTACTATTCTAAACTATTAAGTAATCGAACTAACACAGCTATTGACGATTTTAAACAAGTATACAAGTCGTTTTCGCTCGTAATTTCTTGTTTGATAGGCCTTCTTTCTTTCATAATTTCTTTTATTTCACTTGAAACTTCTATAGTTACCTTCAAAAAGTCCCATTCTTCCTTTAAAATTCTCAAAAGTTTTTTACTTGATATGATAAAATCAATGGTATCTTGACTCATATTCATTCGACCTCATCAACAATTTATTCAGCCTTACTGAGAAGTGTTTTAAAGCTAAGCTAGTACTAGAAATACAAGTGAATCTACAAAGTCCTGAACGTTGGTACAGTAAGAAAGGAAAACTTGAATTACCAATCAGTTCACCGAAAATGATGACTCCTGAGTATATTACTTCATTAGGGCTTTTAAATCTGTTATCGTACGAGACACCTTATACCTAATACAAGAACTTCGGTGTACAAAATCTGTCAAAATATTACTTGAATTTACGTCTCAAAACAATTTTAAAATATTCCACTTTAACCTTTATAGCTTTCATAAAGGCAATGATAAGGATATAGTAAAATATTTCCAATTCCGAACAACTTATAAACTCATCCGAATGAAATGTTCAGTAACTAACGTACATAATAATTATAGAACATGTGAATATTAAAACGGAGCTTCAAAAATTTTTTGAAAATTATTCTTATGAAAATTTTCTTCTACTGATTTCTTGCCTGTTAAACATATTTACTAGAGTAGATGTGTGTAATTATAATTGCTATTATAGAAACTTTTTTGCCATTGTAAATTCTGCAAGAATTACATAGCTTCGTAGATGAGAGAAGTGTTAGAGGGCACAAACATAAGTACTCCGAATAAGCCAATAGTTCGGTTATTGTGATTGGTTTCAGCAATGGAAAAGCATTTCCTGAAGTTATGTACAAACAAATTATTTTCAGTTTCCCTTGTATGCTACCATCTTTTGGTGGCAGAAAGTACAATTACTTTGAAAATTAGAACCGCGGGACTTTAACGAACGGTTGGGCACGGGACGCGCTTAAATATTTATGTTCGAGCCGTACCTCTGAGCACTGGCAGGCAAAAAATTCATATTTACACATTAAATTATATTAGGGTATTATTCTCCGACGAATGCCACATTTGCATTTACAAGAGGAAAACATGGCTACATTAATTACAAGTGGGAAAATTATATATGATAAGGAGATTTTAAGATTTCTTATGAATTAAAGTATTTATTTCCTCACAATATTCAGAGCATTATAAAAACAAGCTTACGGAGCCTACTGTCACGTGGGTCGCACCAAGGTGAACCAAAATTCAGTGGTGATATCTGTATATTTAGGTTAGACATGTACTACGCCTAGAGCCCGGTAATTTTCGCGAAAAGAATTTTGCAGCACTTTGTTTCAGTGCCTTACGTGCGCACCTGCATCTTTGCTATGTGGTCAGTGATTGGACGCCGTAACACCCAGCGTGTGGAGGTTAAACCCGCAAATCACAGACGTGATGTGTGACAGTTATCTGTGTACTGATTGGCACAGTCAAATGAATAACGGCTCTGCAGAAAAACACTATGTCAATAGCCATGAAGTTGAACTGCAGGTGTGCACGTAAGACACTGAAACAAAGTGGGGCAAAAATCTTTTCGCGAAAACTACCGGGCCCTAACTACGCCACATTTATTATAATGTAATCCAATGCACGTTTCTTCGCCAGAAACGTCCGGCCATGCTTAACAGTTTTAAAATTACTTCTATCATATTGTATAGAAACAACTTGAAAGTGACATATAAGAATGACTGCTTTGTTTGAAAGTAATACGTAAAAATTTACACTCTTAATTTGAAAATTCTAACTCTCTCCGGATCGAATGGTCCAGGAATAATGTTCCACAGCAGTCGCTGTATGCCAACAGAGGCAACGTGATTCCGTCGTTACGATGTTACGCCCTGGTGGAACCTGGCAGTGATTCTCTTCACCCTTCAATCCAGTACACCTTGCGCCACCGGAGGGTGTCATTACGTGATCACCCTCCATTCAGGACCCGAGCCCGACCCTCACACCCCTGGCCAGATACCCTTCCCTCTCCTGCCCCTTGACATCCAGACACCGTCCTTCGACGTCGAGGGAATTATTCCATCATTGTCCCGCTCAACCAATTACGTCACCCGTTAGTTGGCGCGCGCGCAGGCTGGCAACAAGTAGAAGCGGACAAGTCATGCAGAGAGTTGGCGGGAAAATGTTACTTGGTATAGCGCAACTGAGTAAAAGTTTGTTAATCCATATTATTATACACGAAAGCCTTGTAGTCATTAGGAAGCATTTATTAAACTTTAATAGTTACGTGCTTTGGATACAGATGCACGATAAAATTCTCACTAAAATCTTTATCAAACACAAAAATTTAGTTAAAATGTTACATCTTGCAAGTAAATATATCCTAGTTTTCAAGTAGCTCTAAATAATAAATTGTACACAAAAATACAGACTATGTGACTTCTTGGCATTTAATACAGCAAATGTTAGGTATTGCGGGCAACGTGTTTCTTTAAAAAATTTCAAAGAAAGCAATTTTTAATGTTAATTCCGAAGCTAACAACATAAAAATGTTTAAAACAAGCAAGTAATGTAGAGTTTAACATACATATGCGAATTACATTTAAAACGTTAGGTAACATTTTTTCCTTGCAGTTAATTTATTTTACATCATTAATTCTAAAAATGAGTGTGGTATACATACCACACCAAATATAAGTTTTAATTTCAAAAATATCTTATTCTTCGTTTAAATGTTAACGGAAAAGTTTTGGGTATAAGCTTGAATAATTTATTTGAAGCACTGATGCCCATTTACATACAGTGTAGAGCTATAAATTAAGTGCCTAAGTGATAGGCTTCTTTAGTTAGTCAGGTAAAATTAACTATACCGAATTACTGAAACTCGGTTAAGATGGCCGTGTAGCGGTGTACAGAGCATCGCCCTAAAAACGCTTATTTGAAAATTGTTCTACATGAGTGTGCGAGATATGCTTAGGAATAGCATTTAAGAGACGCTTAAAGAATATACAAGAATTTTAGGTATTGTAGTTATCAGTAAAGGATGTTTTTTTCTTACCCAAATATAGCCTTCTTTACTTTGCGGTAACTTAAGATATGACATTCTTGAAGCTGGCTATTTAAATACGCATAGGCATGTATGATAGACTTATATGCTATATATTGCATCATAAACAATACGTTCACCACTTAATGTCTCATTAGGTGATTTTATAGTAAAATTCCGGACTGGACTGAACTTGGACAGGATTCAACCTGGAATGAACCTAAAGTGAAAGTCGACTGAAATGTGTTTACAGTAAAATTTTCGATCCAGATTGACATGTAATAATGGACTGATTATATGTCTAGAGACGTCTCTTTGTAAAACAGTGAAATACAAAACATTTTACTGTCAAAAAATGCAAGAAGCGAATATTTGCTTTATGTTTTGTTTGAATTTATCCGTAGAGATATTTATTTTTATATATTTGGCACTTACAATTATTTTTATAACACAAAACAGCTGCATTTAGCTAGCCCAGCAGGACGATTCTAACCGTTTACATAACCAAAGAAACGATTAAATATGGCGAACGCTTCAGTTTCGTTCAGTTCAGTCCGATGGTTGATTACAGTAAGCGTTTCAATCCGGATTGTACAGTCTAGTCCACCTCGCCAACTGGACTGGATTACTCACTTCACTCCTACTTCAGCCCAATAGGAAAGTGCTTAAAGTAATATTAGAATCTAGCTTCTTCAGTTTACTCCTAGTTCAATGCGGATTGAGTTGTTTCTCTAAACGTAGTAATAGAGGCAAGCTACCGGCGAACAAACCACAAATCAAATGTGTGATATGTTCTTAGAGGCGTAATGCGCTTTGCTGTGTCGTCCATAGCTTTTAAACACTTCTCGGCTTCGAACTTGCAAATACGTCTATTCGGGTGATCACGTGAACAATCCGCCAGTTTAGGGACAAGATCCTATGTTTAAAATGTTTGCATATTTGAGGATTATACATTTCTCGAGACATAAATATAGTCTTGATATAAATTCGTTATTTTCTGAGTCAATTGTGCGGAAATATTCTGCATAATACGTTTTAATTGTTACAAAACCACTTACGTGATATATGTATAAAAATTATTCGACACACGAAACTATAACGAATAACTGTCCCATGTGTATCAGTTCATTAAATAACTTAAATAATGATAAATTATATATAATATACATTATTGGTCACACGTATAAAAGCCCATTATAGTTTCTTCTTTTAATATATAAAGCATATTTTCTCTTAATAAAATAATGATTTTAAGTGGCTAGTTAGAAAACTTAAATAGTCCGAAATAGTAAGGCCTTTATTAAAAAAAAAAAATACAGGTAGTATACGTTACCTTATGCATGACATATAAATTTCATATTTTTTATGAGAAATGTATAAAACGCACGGAAATACAACAAAGAGATGCTACAGATAGAGTGAATGAGAAAAGTATCAATCAACTACCCAATTAATTGAATAGTGTTATGCATCACTAAACGATGCGCCAATTTTAAGTTATCAGTAAAACGTGCTGTAAATTATTCGTATTTGAAACAGACTTACAAAAAGTATATTACTCCTATAATTCTAGTATTCGTAATCACAGGGTATAGGAGTAAAATACATTTTATAAGATCATTTTAAAGCAGATACTTATTTTATATCTAGTTTACAATTTTTGCATAACACCGTCCAATTATATATACGTCGCCCATTTATGAATGTTAATAACACAACACAATGTTTAATGAAAACCACGCATATGGTGATAGTAATTTGTTCTGTCATGCTTTCATTAATCATTACGTTGCATTATAAACTTTCATTAATGGAAGACATATACATAATTGCGTGTGTATGTATGTGTTTATGTATATGAAAGCGGTAGGAAAACTTTACAACCGGAAATTATTTCTTCTTGCATTTTCAAAATTTTCCCAGTACTGAATATAATATATCGATTAGAAATTCATTACTTTTAGGTAAATTTGTGTAACCAATAATTCTCATGAGCATGTAATTGAAAGTTCGTTACATTGCAAAATATTAAACTGATTAAAAATAAAATCTTTGATTATGTAGCGATTCGTTTTCACTCAGTTTGTGGATGTATTTTAATTACATTAATCACACAGAGTGTTTCTGAAATACTTTTACAAACTTAGGAGGTAAGTTCCTTACACCAAAACAAGAAAAATTGTAAATATATACATGTGACCAAAAACCATTAGTTTTTGAGTTATTAATGAAAGTTTATTTCAATGTGTCGTAAGGTAATTAGTTTTGTAAACAGTAATTGAATAATGTTATTGATTGCAGATGCCCTAGTTTATATCCTCTTAGCATTGGTGGAAGTGTTATAAATTCAATTGCGTCCCCTATGTCGATATGTTACCAATGAAACTTGTTTACATTTGTGTTTATGCAATACAGTGCGCCAACACATTTCAGCCACATTGTTAGAGATACAATGAATGACTTTTTCAAGGACAGATGTATATGTAGGGTTGGACCGGTTCCGTAGCCTGCACGTTCCCCCGACCCCTTCACTAACGCTAAGGGGATAGAAATTTGGGCATCTGCAATCAATAACGTTATTCTATGACTGTTAACAAAATGAATTACCTTGCAACACATTGAACTAAACAAGGTTTTCGGACATCTGTTTATATGAAAAAATTTTTCTGCTTTTGGTGTAAGGTACCTACACCCGAAGTATGTAAAGGTGTTTCAGAAACAGCCTGTATAACTGTTGTAACATAATAATTAAACTCAAAGTAAATTCCCAAAAATGTTCCTAATGATTACTGAAACGCCAGTACAGAGGTAGTTTTTAAATGTATTTTGAATTAGGACAATTCTGATTTCGATATTTTTAAAAATTTGGTCGTTAATAAAGGCGTTTAGATCACTTGAAAAAATTTCTTAATCCATATTAAATTAGTGAAACCTGGAAATTTATTGGAATATTGACGGCATGATAGCTGTTATCTCAGCAGGTTTGTATGAGAATTGATTTGATATATTACATAAATTTAATTTTACCTGTCCTAAAATACATGTCCCGAAACTGTACCAAATAACTTCAACTAAGATGAACGAACATCGTATGATGTAGTAAATAGCAAGGGAAATATATTTGATAAGTGCAGTATTTATCTATCTCTATAATTATTTAAGTAATAACGATATTTTCTGTATTATATGAACGCATAGACAGCAAAATAACAAACATACAAAAATTGGAAATGTCTACAAAGCATTTATAGTTATCATACTTAAGTTATATTGTCAAATAATATAAACAACAATAACGAATTTTCTTTATTTGAATATATTTTTAGTGAAATTTCGCATAAAATCTTGGCTATTATTGAATATAATTTGAGATGTCAATCAGTTTACATTAGAAATTTTAAAAAATCACTGTAACGTTACTGTTTTACTACAAATGCCCGGAATAGTAATTCTGAGTTAACGAAAACATAAATTTTTAAACTTATTGTAAATTTTAATTTTTTTAAATATTTTAATTTGTTATTTTATACAGTAAAACAATAGTCGAAATTGTGCATTCGATTACTGCTTAAATAATTTTTGCTATTGATTCTCGACTTAATAATTCCATGAGAAATAACAGAAATTACCAAGGCAAATGCTTATTAAACATAACTTTAACGGTTTAATATTTGTTTCCCGGAAATCAGCTCTTTGTATTATAAATTGTTGTATCATAAATTTTTTAACATTTATTGTTCTATTCTAATAATTTTTTTTTTTAAATAACATTTGCTACTTTTTCACAGGTTTCGTGTGCGTAAGCATTATAAATAAATTCCTTTTTTAAATTTGTAGTGCATTTCGTATAATTACGAAGATAGAATCTCTCTAATAAGAGAAAATGTCCGTATCATCTTGATTTTGTGTAAAACGAGTAATGTTGCTTTCAGTCAATCTGGATTCCCCAAAAAGTTAAGGAGAATCTTATAATCTCCCTATCGCAGTTGAAACAGCTAATTTTAAGATAGTTAAATTTATACTTCATTATCTGCTGTGTTAAAGGTACAACATTGTTGAGATGTATAATGCTCTCTTTCATTAGGCTAAGATAGATTATCTGATAGGTTCATGACTGTAGTAAACGAACGTATAAATTTTAAATTTAAAAATTTTATGTTGGTCACTGAAAATTAGCATTCGCACCGGATACTTCTGTTGTTTTACCTCTCTTATTCAAGCATCATTTCACCCTGGTTATATAGCGTTGACGAAATAAACGAGAATAAGCGCACGTTAAATATTAAAAGAACAAAATTAAAGCAATGGAATAAAACCTTTCATTTTTATGTACAGGAAATTTTCTTTGTCGCCTTTCTCGCGCAAGCTTTCAGCACGTTGAGCGATCGAGGCTCTTGAAGGAAAGCAAGACCACAGAAATTTGGAAAGTTAGGCATTCTTCAGAAAAATGAATTAGAGAGGAAATTTGCTACAGATACTGAAATGTAACAAATATTTAGTTATATTATTTCAGTAAATCTATGCTTCTAAAAATCAAACCAACCCATATCTAAAACAAAGCTTGATATACGAGCTATAACTACTGAAATTTAACACTCTTACCCAGTGGTAAATAATGCCGTGGAATTTAAAAAAAACCTTTTGAAAAACTTACATCCAGGAAACAGCATTAACGAAAATTTTTGCGAAGTAAATGTTCACCAATCAGTCATTTTATAGCTGACCAAACTTTTGGTTGCATGGTAAACATTATTTATTACATTGTTCATTTAATTTCAGGAGAAAAAAATTGTCTGCTAATGGGCTTGTTCGTACTTACACAATAACGCATAACGTGAAAATTTTTAACAAATTGTTAGTTACGAAGCTTTGTCCTAGTTATGACGAACCTTTTTTTTTTTTTTTTTTTTTTTTTTTTT
>PNEQ01100298.1:0-97172 GCA_003012365.1 Medauroidea extradentata | reverse complement strand
AGAACTACTTCATGTAAGTTAGATTCATGTAAATGGCTGCTAGACTAACCAACCATGTTCTAAAAATTAAATATTCTAGGTACTGAAAATATTAAGTACATTAACCTGTTGAAAGACAGAACTGTTAAAACTCTCGATCGAAAAACGTAATGAATTGGGAAAAAGCGTGAACAAGGAACGCAAAACACATTTTCGGTATTGAAGACCCGGTAACAATAATGGAGCTAACTTTGTGCTACTAATTATGCTTGGTTGTGCACTATAGCGCATTTTTTTTATTTATTTTTTTAGTAAATCTTCCGATAACATCACTCTGCAGCCGCATTTTTACCTAATTATCATCCAAATAGTAATTTTTTACCTCAAAAAACATTGAAAATCTCCCAGTATGCATTCTAAATTCCTCTTTTAACCCTGTAAATTTACAAATTTCCCTTGTCTTAACACATATAACATTACTGGATGTCCCGAAGTCTGCACGGCTTGGATGTCTTCTCAGAGCGCCTGGAGGTCGCATTTTTTGCGTCCATCATTGGTCAAAGGACAACACTAACCACCCGTGTAAAAATTTACTCAATTGGTAATTATAAGTTATATATATATAAAATACTTGCACTGCTACACTGTATATAAGTGCTTTCACTTATAATGCAAATTGCTTATACCTACTGTATACCCAATTGCCATATTCGGTACGCAAGATAGATTTCCAATAATTTTATTCAAATAAAAAAAAATATATATAAAATTAATAAATTATCAAAACGTATTTTAATTATTAAACTTACATTCCAGAAGGTAAACTTAGCGATCCCTGAACACCACTCGTTTAAAAACAGGGCCTACAGTATCCAACATGCTACAATATCGATAACATAACTGATGTGTTTATTACCTCGCCTCTCATTACTCTCCCTCCACGTCGACACACCATATCTTCCCACTCCTTGCCCCCAAATGCCGTAACCACACATCAACCATCTCTACCCTTTTACACCTCCCTTTTTCCCACCACATAACTTGTTGTTTTAACGTGTTACGACAAAATAATATATCATTATAGTATTAATTTTAGGAATTTGTTTTTAATTTTCGAGATACAGTGTCATCTTAAGGTAATTGTCAAAGCTAAATATAAACTATTATGAAAGCCGTTCTTAATTACATACGTGATTTTATGGTTCAGAAAAAAATATTAAGGGCAATGGCAAAATTAAGTCAGCTTTTAAAATAAAATAATATTATTGGGGTCTGTGTTAAGCGATGAAGAGTATAAAATTGGTGGTGATTATACTGAAAAAAGAAAATTACTCTGACAGGTTCGTGGATACATTCTGTGAAAAGGCTATAATAGATGACTTTGAATCGACTGAAGACTAACACACAGGCTATGAAATTCCCGAAGACACTAATAAACTTCTGGCTGTACTAAGCTTTTTTACCTTTATGGAAGATGTTTACGATTATTACCATTGAAAATGAAATACATACATTGAATATAACAGGTAGGAATTTTCAATGCTTTACTTGTTTTCTTTAGAAAAAAATTAAATTCTTTGAATGTATAGATAAATCCAATTATTCTTCGTAACACAATTGTGCAATCCAGATAAAATTTAAGCACAATAAAATTATCAATTCAGTGGGGTTAAAAGCTGATCTTGACAGTTATGTGTGTTTACATGTAAGTTAACTCGGGGGAAGATGCCAGTCATACAGTTTTTTATGTTTAGTTGATTTTAATTTTAAATTGTTTTCAAAGTACTTGTGGCTCATTACTAACTAACACAAATGTCCAACAAAAATTGTACCTTATAGAATACTTTTTACACAATCAATTAAAACATTATGAATTTAAAATTCCTTAGATGTTGCATCGTCCCCCGAATTACCTTACACGAGAAAAAAGAAAATTAATTAATTAAGTATAGTTGAGGACATATTAGTACGTACAAAAAGTACTGAGATAGTTTGATTCTAAGATAGGTTTGCAGGTGGGTATCGCGGAAATGCGAACCATACAGTGTCCCCAGAGGTCGTTTAGTCTTGCTTAGTAATAAAATTCAGTAGCAAGAAAAAATCGAACGAACGAGTAGTAAGTATAGAAAAGTGTATTCTAATAGCAATTTTTTTATTAAGCGTCTAAATAGTAGGGTATGGTAATGAGAGATCTTTTAATAAGACCTAAAGTGACAGTCAAAGTAAATTTCTACAAATTATGTAAAATTGTGAGGTTCTATCACGAGACACAATTCTTAGTTTTGAAACTGGTGCCCTGTGGAGATGTCCGTACATGTTCGGCCGAGGTGCTTGGTCGCAGTTTTTTTAATGCCCATCTCAACAACCGTTAACTATTGCTTTATGTATCTTTTTGCGGGGCTATAAATGTTCAAAGTTTGCGTTAGAATAAGATACGTTTAAAGGAAAAGACAGGCGCCAATTTTGCGCCCTGCGAATAGGAGCTGTAAGACAAGTGTTGAGCAAGTAAGATTCGAAGATAGAACCGATAACGGTCGTTGTAGCCTTACAGTACGCAAATAAGATCAGTAACAATGGTTTATTATTGTTTGTATCAAAATATATAAGGCCTGAACAACAGATGCCCGAGTGTATTTTCCTGCTTTAACTTCAGACGACTGAGTGCCAATGCCAGAAAAGATGCCGTTTTAGTAATTATTCACTACTTTTTTCTCACTAATGATGTATGTCAGGACGTAGGTAAAATGTTACATACATATATAACAGTATTTCACCTTTCCTAGGAAGAAACAATGTCACCAGAATAGGAATTTATCGACATATACATATACGCGCCAACACTGATTTTACAGAAAACATTTTGTTAGAGATTCCGCCTAAATTAAATACTAGTGTTTTTGTTAGTACATTGCAAAAGTAAAATTGATAACAAGCAGAAAGGACACACAGAATTATGTGTGCAAAGTTTGTTGAAGTGATAGTTGTACTAGAACAGCTTCAATTGTGTGGTTTTGCGTTTTCGAAACGTAAAAAATTCCCATGATTGGATGAGCTTTTGTACGCAAACGGATCAATAGGATTGAAGAACTGTATTTTTATGACAATACCAGTCAATGAAAAAACCTTTTTTTTGCCAGGTAAAGCCTATGTTAGGGGTCATATGTGTGAAAGGAGCTGTCCCGAATGAACTTTAAGACGCATTCCACATTCCACGAGACTTTGGTTCAGGTACAGGGTTTGAATGTGTGAGACGGGAGACGAAAAGTGAATTTCCTCGAGGAGGCTTTCAGAAATCTGGTGGCGCGAGCCGAATGATAATCGTTAGGATTTGTTGGCGGGATCCCTCTCAGGTATGCGTGGTTGCTTGTGGATGGGGTAGTCGATCGTTGAAGGCCTGAATGTTTGTGGGGGTTGGAGGGGGTTACTGCGTCTCGTGGTCTCGGGGATACGAAGTCCTCCCTTCCACCCTAACCCTAGTCAACCCCTTCCCCGGTACCGCCAGCACGTCTAATATTACACCTCACTTCGCGCCATTAGCATTCCAGAGAGAAGGGTGCATTCCGTGGCACAATGCGACCGCCATGTTTAATATGACAACCGCTAACGCGTTCATCTTCCCGTTGGATGCTTCACTAGCTACTACGTGGGAACATGAGAAGTTCAGGGGAAACCTGTTACACTGACTACTTGCAGAGTGTCACGTGTTTATCACAACGCTAGGAAAAATATCCGTACATTAAATGTGAAAGTCATAAAATAATGAGAAATAATTTTCTAAATTACCATTAAATATAGATTCATATACACACACACACACACACTTAAGAATAAGGTTCAGACCAAATTTAGTTTATTAACAAGATGCACTTTTCAATTACAGTTATAAAACATGTAAGTACAATTTTGGTTGAAAGTCTTGAAGTGATAAAAAATTTAAACAAAAATGTTACTCGCAATTATAGTATTAAAAAAACAATAGTTTACTAACACCGAGAACTATGACTGTTATGGCATTATTAGTAGAGCCACAATTTTATGGTGAAAAGATTTTTGCAACATATGGTTTCGATGCGTCATGTGCACGTCTACAGGTCTGCTACATCGCCGGTAGTGGGATAATTCTACTCTCACTCGCCTTGGCAAATTACAGACGTAAGGAGTCGCAATTATCTTATTCTGATTGGTGCAGTCAAATGAGAAACGTGTCTGAACAAAGACGCGCTGCCAATAACCATGAAGCATAGCTAACGATGTGCACGAGAGACACTGAAACAAAGTGGGGCAAAAATCTTTTCGCGACAAAATCGTGGTCCTAATTATTAGGCGTATTGTTTGAATGGATAGTGACAATCCAAGAGACATTATTGCACACAGCACGAGTTCTTCAGTAGTTAGTAGGGTAAGCTGGTGTTTGCTAACTACTATATAGCCATGATGCGAGACGGGAGGATGGAACAGGTGAAACTGTGTGGATGTTAGACCTTCTCTCGTCTGTGACGTCCTATTGGTCACACTCGCGCGCCAACGTCAAAGACCTCCGCGTAGCAAGCTCCTTGCACAAAGCAAGTCTGGTAAAACTTTGATGACACAGTGCGCAGTAGAGGACGAATTCTGGGAAACCGGACGATTTCGCCTCTCTCCTTTTTTTCTGCCACATTCTCGGTACACGCAGTGGGAACCAAACAGAAAGTCTCGAGACGACTCCCGACCTGCGTTACACATGTGGTGTGACGTCTGCTACTCAACTACGTCTGCAAGGTCGGTGATTAGGACTGGGATGTAAACTGGCACACTTGAGAACAAACGTAACTTACATTTACCTTGCACCACCTTCACCACAAACCACTGGTTACACATAATAAAGTTCTGGTATTTGATTTCTCCCGCCCTTTCATTCCGGCGCTGCTCCATACTCACATTATGTCACTCCTCACCAGCGCTAAATACCACGATGTTGAGCGCTGACCAAAAATATCTCACTCACCTAAGAGTAATTCGGCACAAAATTTGTTAAGCAGATAGTTCCTATAAAAAGTGTATTTTAATTTTTGAAACTCGTATTCTCAAAGGTCGTTATATTAAATTCCGTTTCGTACTTCACATCATTCACTATGTGATAACGATATGTTACTGAGCAAGGATTACCGAAAATGCCCGGCATACTGTGGACGAAAATGTTTTTTTTTAAATTATAGTATTTACCAAGAATCAATTCATAGGTAATGGTAGGTCTACGTGGTAATTTATTAATACATTTGGGTAGGTTAGACAAACCAGTAATTCCGTTACCAAAATCATCAACAGAAAGCACTCCCTAATATAACAAATCGGGATAAAATCATTCTACCGTTTATTACATTAACTCGCTGAATTCGTATAATTCTTGAGACTGTCACTTATAATACAGCTTTATCACACGAAGATGATAAGAAAATAATTAAAATGTTAACCGTCATGTAAATTAACTTCAGCGTGAAATATAATTAAAAAAATACTTTGTTAAAAGCTGTAAAGGAATTTTTTCATTCTTGTGCAATTCCAGAAAATATTTCATCGCTCTAAATTTAGTGTATTTTCAGGTATCTAGAAAATAAAAGCTACAAGATGATTTGCATTTTTTTTTAGAAAGAAGTACGAATTATCTTAATGTTTTGAGAATGCAGAACGTATCCTTAAACATTTTATACACTTTTTAATTGACATTCTTATAGATTGCAGTAATGATCTAAGTAAATACCATGCATTTTTCGTTAATTAAACCTTTAATTTTAAGAATTCCAAGCATGTCTCCCAATATATATTCGTAAAACTTGCCTTCTGCAGTTTCGTTTTTTACAAAGGTTTATTGAATTAATACTAATATAATTTTATTTCAGAAGGGAATGTAATGAATTAACTGGTTTATATCAAGCTATATATTTTTACTAATTATTCCGTTAAGTGTATTTGTGGAATTTACAGAAGGAAAATACATTAAATTATACATCAAAAACATTTTTAAAAAATGCCATGTTTAAATTGTTGCTAGCTTAGCCGTGACTGTTATGACGACAGGGACAGTTCCTGTAATTCTTAGATTTGTGACTTAAAAAAACTATGTCACTGAAACGTCTTGCTGTGACGACGAGTTTATCTCCTTGCACAAAATATGTATGGAAATGCTTTGGATTAACAACACCTTTTTTTGGCTATCAGGATTTTGGTTTCCCGTTGTGACGTCTGCATAAACAAACACATAATTTTAAAGGGTTTTTTTTATGTAATGTGTTGTGTAAAGGACCGGCACCATCAACCAAGTAAACTGTACGTGTGGGTTAAAGAAACACATTTGAATTGTAGAAGTTACTGTTTATTTAGCCTAATAAAGTGTGTGATGCAATACATATGTTGATAGAAATTTAGCTTCCACAAATTAACTCTAAAATTAACTTGATGTTATGGTGTGCAAATGAAATTAAAAACAATATTGTGTAACCTAGTGTCATGAATATTGGATTAATGATTTGACTATAATACCGTGCCAAACTACCTATAGGTGAGGGATACAACACTGCAACTAAAACGATATTTATCATAGATTTCCTTATGACATCTTGCAAATACCAATGATGGACTCCTCACATTTTCATGGTTCTACTATGGGTTTTGTTATACTAAGCACTAAATACTCGATATCGGTGAGCAGGATTTCAACGTGAGTGTACACCTCTTTGAAGTCTGTGCAGTTGACCTTACCGGTAGTTTTCTTGCTAACAAGCATCTTCCGACGTAGGTAACAGGATCTGGAATATGCCTACAAACAGCATAGTAGGAGTAGCCCTCACTAGGCTATAGAACCAGGCTGGACGACGACCTCCGCTCCAGACGTCTCCACGGACCTCTCTAGACGACTATTCCGATCTGGGTATCAAAATCTCTTCACCGGGCGTCGTGGAATCCAGTCTGGACGACAACTCAGCCTTCTGAACAGCAATTCAGCTAGCGTCGCCGTAGTCCTCCGGAAAAAAAAATTGAAATTCTTCTTACCTCTCGAAGGAATAATTAGATATTTTATTTCTTGAGGCTTCTCAAGACCATCGCAGTAAATTGAGTAACAGTATTTATCATATTTGGTTGTTTAAATTCACATACAAAATCAAACCTCGTCCAAGGTGATACATTTTTCTTCCGTTTATTCCCAATTATTAGAAAAATCGTTCCTTTCCTTAGTTTGCACTACTCTTTCCTCCTCGTCATAACCGTCACCTCTCTACTAAATCGTTCCCTCGCTTATTGACAGCTTGGTCGGAGTAAATAAAAATCCTACACTGAAGCAAGAAAATATACGTCTAGAAAAAGTCAATTTGGGGAAATTTTTACAGGTTTACACCGAGCATAAAATAACGAGTTCACCCAAAGACAAATGTAAACAAAATTAAATTATGGCACGGGGTCACGGCCGTAGAATAACAGGTCTGGACACTCGCCTGGAAACTTGACGCCCTTGTTGTTTGGCTTTAGTTCACCAAGTTACCGAGAATATTGTGTTTTATTGGCGCTGATGTTAGGGCGGTCGGCTTAAACTCCGCCCACTTCCTCCCCACTAGGATAAACAATTTATCAAAACGTATTTCTTATCAATTTATGAAATACTTCCTTCGTTCACAAATTTAAGAAAAGGCTCAAGCAATATTTATTTACTTTATAAATTTAACAATGGCAAAAAGTGGACGGAGTTTGATTCCGACCGCACGGAAAACAGCGCCAAAATGTACGACATTCTCGGTAACTTGACGAACTACAGCCAAACAACAAGGGGGTCAAGCAAAATACATTGGTAGATACGCGAGTGTCCAGACCTGTTCTTCTACGACCGTGCACGGGGTATAAGCTTCCAAAGATATTAACGTTTCTGCTTCAAGCAGTTTAACCAACAAACATAAGCAAATTTTACCGACTTTCGTAACATAGAGGCACTATGTGTTACACCGTGGTTTCCGAAAACACTCGAGGTGAATTGGGACCGCGGTGTCTGAGAGGTCAGACCTTTCGCCTCCCACCAAGGCGATGCGGGTTCGATTCACGGCGGGGTCGGTCCCCGGACTTTCGAATGTGGGAATCGTGCCGGACGATGCCGCTGGTCGGCGGGATTTCCCGTTTCCCCCGCTCATTCATTTTGGCACTGCTCCATACTCACATCATGTCATCCCTCCCAAGCGCTTAAGACCTCACTGTTAAGCACTGACCAAAATCACTCACTCGATGTGAATTATTGGATGGATCCATAATACAGATAATTTCCACCTTATTTCCCATTTTCTGTCCTATTGTGAATTTGTGCGCGTAACTGTCTCCATTATCATTAAGATTGACGATACGCATAGCCTGGCAAAATAAAAATTAGAATTAACAAATATAATTTTTAAATACGTGAGCTTAGCATTCTTAATAACCTGAGATTGATAAAACTTCTGATCATTTAAATAACAATACAAATACAAAGACAAAGACTGACGAAAATAAGCTGACAGAAAATTTATTACTTTTGGAACTGGACAAACTATTATTGCACACCGTCCAAATAGAAACCTATAAAAAACCCTCTTTTTTCCTATAGTTGTAGTATGTAATGTGCCCTGTACATGTTTTTCAAATCTGATAAAATATTCGGTAAGGGGTTTAGGTAATGTCTCTATAAAATAAAAAATATGTTTGTTATAGGTTAACGTGTGTGCAGTATGCAAATACAATTTGTGCATTTCCATAAGTAATAAGAAATGTTTCGGCTTATTTCCGTAAAGCTTTAATTTTTTTTTGGAAATTTATTATTATGATTAAATGATCAGCGGTTTTGCAATTTATTAATCTCAGGTTATTAGAATGCTAGGTTCACGTATTAAAATGTTATAGTTATTATAGCTAATTTTTATTGGGCTAGGCATCTCGTCAACAGTAAGTTTAATTAAGACGGTTATACACACAAATTCACGGTAAGGCACACAACGGGAAATACGGTGGTTTTTGTTTGTATTAGGGATCCATCCAATAATTCACCTTGAGTGTTTTTTGAAACCACGGGAAACCGAAGTCCAGATAGCCAGAGAGTAGGAGTTGTTAATACTAAATATTTCCATAAATATATTGTGCAAGGAGGTAAACGCGTCGTAACAGTAAGACGTTTCAATTTTATCGGTTTTTAAAGTCACAAATCTAAGAATTACAGCAACTGTCCCAGTCGTCAAATCAGTCACGGATAAGCCAGCATTAATTTAACATTCGCATTTAATTTTTCAAAATGTTCTGATGTGTAAATTGTTTTTTAGATAAATATATGAACTGAATGGTTTCTAAAAAAAATTTCTTATTTCACACCGAATAACGTTTATAAACTCTATGAAATTAGTAATAAATTAAACCATGCAACTAAATTCGTTTTCGAAATCGAACCATTTATGCTAATTGTATCGGCAATTCCACACATACTTTGAATAGTTAAAAAAACTAACCTATATAATTTCTGTAGATAATATAACTTTCTAAAATAGTTTTTAACCACTATGTGACCCTGAATCAGCTATTAAGAGTTACTACTTGCTATTGCACTACAAATAGTTTATACGTAAATATAATATCAGATAATTATATTTATTTTTACGTTGTAACACACATGACATTATATTTCACTCTATATACGTATAGATGCAATTATCAAGTTCCCCAAGGGACATAGGTCTTATTTTTAAAAAAGAAAAAAATTATGTTTGATAGTTACATTTGTTTGTATCTAAATGATGTCTCTCACTACACTAACATTTGTACTATATGTAGCCATTATTTAATCTGTTCTGCTGTACGGTATATTAGCATGGGAATGTACGAGCAAAACGGCAATCAAGCCTCTAATTTTAATACAAACGTTATTTTAAGAAACTGTGTTTAGAAAGACTTTTAACCATCCATCAAAAGAACTTTTCAGTCGTTTGAGAGTATTCAATATCAGAAAATTGTATATTAGAACCATTAGTCAATTTCTTGAACAAAAAAGTTACCAGTACAGTATTTATCTCATATATATCCTACTCGATATAATTTAAACCGAATTTTAAAAATTCCCCTCACAAAACAATTTCTCAAAGATCATCCACATTCTTGCTTCCAAAAATTGTACCCATTCTTCCTGAAAATATGAAAAATAAAAATATAAACAAAAATATATATTGATCGATGGTTAAATAACTTAACTGATGATGTGTTGTCTTTAATTTTTAAGTAGTAGTTTTACTGTAGTAAGTTATTATCACATTCTTTACATTTCAAATTGTTAAATACAATCTGTATCAATCAAAAACAAATTTTTTTTGTATTCATGCAGCATTCAATTTATGTTCTCAAATAAATTTATACCAGATGACAAGTTTTCTTACATAATAAACCGCAGCTATAGAAAATAATTTGTCTAGTAGCACTCACACACAAACTTTGCTTATGTGAGTGTGATGTCTTCCATTATATATAAAAGTATTTATGTAAAGTGCTGTAATCGGTATATGGAAATAAATTTTAATATATATATACATATAATATATTTCGAACTTTCTTAAAAAACTGTACTCCACACTATTATGTGCAGAACTACTTACTATTTACTTTCACACTGTTGTGTGCAGTACTAGTTACTATTTACTTGAGCCTCTCTGACGTTAGTCCAAACAATCTCCCTTCACACCGTCCAAAGGCATTTTACTGTGCACGAATTCTAATTTTCTGCAGGCCTCCTGCCGAATGTTCTCAAATAAATCTAAACTTGCTGGATGTTTCTCGACGTAATCGTAGTCTCCCAAACTCGCAGCCACCGACCCCAATCACCGCTCTGTTGTCACGCTTGTCGAACCTACTCCCGTCTTCCAGGTCTCCTGACTCAACTTGGGAATCGCCGCACTCAGAATCCAAGGATTCACTCTTTCAAAAACACCCTCGGGCTGGTAAAAATAGTCCTTCAACCCTCGCAAAATCTTTTCTCGAAATATCAGCAAGCGACCAGTCGAAGATCAGCAAGTGCTTAACTCTAATATTCTCAAAGTTAACACTGAGTTGTCCTTGGCAGTTCTACGGGTTTTCATCTTCATCTGTCTCTGAATGCCGCAATGAGCTGCATGAGACTTGATCTTGCTTGACTGAAGTTAGTATAAGGAGCGAAATATTAGACTGCCGATAGAGTTACAGAAGTCCGCCGCCGATGTATCATCTTACTGCACGTCGCGTTGGAAAGTAAGGTGGTGTGGACCCTGCCAGAATGGGCAACATGGTGACAAAATTCAAGGATACTGCAGCCAACACCTTATCATACCGAAGTTAAAACATGCGAAGACGTAATGGGGTGGAAAATAATTTTCCTAAACAATGAACAACGTTTGAAGACGGATCTAAGTTACGATTAACGGATGCTAGAAGAGCAAGTTTCAACAGAAAAATTACGTTATGGTAATAAAACATTCAATGGCGCCTAGGAGCGAAAAACATCGATTGCTGTTGGGTCCTGGCCGAAGCAGAGGAAGAAAGAGTCTAAAAAACCAGGAGCCTGTACCATCAAAAATGTACCATATTAGGTTACCAATATCATCTGAAAAGCACAACTATTTAGCAGGACTTAGCCAAAAAAGGATAACTGATACAAGATGTCAACAGGAGTATCTTGGTTTGCCTAGTAAAGCACCAGTGCAATTCAGATAGCTGAAACTGAGGATGCTGATGACTGACTGATTTAGTGTGGAACAAGACTGAGTTACAAGTACAATAGACATTTAATGTAACTGAAAAGAAACTTCTCAAACAAATAACTGTTTAGTGTTGTGCTGGAAAACATAACCTTGTGTACCCGCAGAACAGAAAATTTTAATTTTTGCATGTGTAAGTAGCGTTGGACTGTGACGTTGGTCGGTGTTTTTTTTTCTGAGGAAATCTCACTCACATTCCCTTGTAACTTCATTCCGGTGCGGCTCCATACTCACTTTATATCAAACTTCACCAACTCTACAAAATTCGCTGTTAGGTACTGACAAAATATATACCTATTTTCTCACTCCAAGATATGTAAACTTATTTCTCCCGTCTGGCAAATTCACACAATCGCATTACATCTTAAATTTTTACAATTATACAGGCTGTTAGCTTTGTCAATCAGTTTCCACTGTGTTAGGAGATTTATTCATAATCCCCACAGTTCGCAGGTGTTTTACTATATAATTTTTAATAACATTTGATGCTTTTCCAAAACTACCATTTTGAATGCATGCAAACTATTATAATATTTATCAACTCTGTCAGAAATTGACATGTTTTGTATGTTATTCTGTCTAAATTTCGGTAGTCAACTAGGCTATTGTTAGGAAAGGACAAATGTTAAAAGAAACATTTAGCTAATATTATTTAAATCCTTAAATAGGCTGAAACTGTAAGTATTGCGTTTTGCTCGATGAGTACAGAACATAAACTAGGAGTACTTTTTTGGGTTAGTAGTATTTAATATTCGTGGAAACACTGAGTGAAAATTGGTTTTGACTGCCTCAACCATTTCTTAAAGTGAGGTTAAGTTATTACTTATAAGTCACGATGCCGAAAGAAGATTTTCAGAAAAAGGGCTTTAGAAGGTAACATAGTTACAAATGTAGGATATAATTTTGGGAAAAAAATCAGCAGTAAATACTGATGAGATTTACGGTACTCGAGCGAGACTACATTGACATAAACTGTAAAGTCCTACATACAAAACAATACACTGCCACTATAACACATACGATATATTATACACTTTGTCAGCCAATGACAGCCTACTGTCCGCAATCCCTGATAAGTAAGCTACCCACCGTATTCAATTATTCAGGTTCAACAGTTACTGTTCCTTGAAATTTTTTATAGTTCCAATAATTTTTACGTTAGCAAAAGTTGTAGAAATTTTAACGTTAAACCAGGCATTAATTCTATGAGTATATATGTATCTGTGTATATATGTGAATGTATTTATATATATAAATAAATAAATATATAGGTATATATAGGCCTAAAATGAACATAAATAATACCAAAACAAAAGCAATGGTATGTGACAAGTAAGAGCAAGCTAATGTTTGAATCGGCGTTGGGAATGAGCTACTGGAACAAGTTGACTAATTTATGTATCTAGGCAGTAAGGTCAGTATCTCAAGCCTACAAAAAATATTAATTTTCTGTGTATCATTATTGTGTCTAAAAATAGTGATACGATTAAACTTTTCAAAAACGCTGCAGCAATTTGTTGGTATTTAAATTTTGGTCAGGGTTTTCTTAAACAACTGTGAAATTGTATCCGAGACTGTAAAATTTCGCAAATTCTGTGACCCACGTTCTAAAATCCATTGTACTGTGCATACTCAAGCCCGTATATTCGTTCATTGTCTGCTGTTCCACTGAGTAGCAGCTAGTGGACAAATGTTCGGGTCAAGAGTATGTATGGGATAGTAGTTTAGTAACGGTATTTGTAGTCGGAGGAAATTAAAAATAATATTGACTCCATAAATTCACAACGTAGTTATTGTCAGTTGCAGAGCCATGCTATTGTTGGGGTCAGCCAAAGAGTGTTAAACATCAAAGCAGGTGTAAATATATGATATAGGGGTTTGACATAGCAGTGCGTGCGGGTCTGCGGCGGAGTAATCCAATTTCGGGGACCTGCTCCGGATGAAAAGATCTCTCGATGGCAGCCGTGGCGAGAACATAGGGGGTATGGCAGGGGTGATGCAGGAAGAAAACAGAGTCTCGCAGGAGGACGGAGGAGTGTGAAAAAGTGTGTGGCGTGACAAAAGGACCATGATTGAGAGAGGGCACGAACCAGATCAAACAAGGAGGGAGCCCCGCCATTCAGCGTGTCCGTCACCTTCAAGAGGTCGCGGCAGATGTGGCTGAGGAGAGAGGGCGTGGTGGTGCGAAGTTGACACAAACACGGCCCACTTGTTTGTACACAAGGGTCTTCTTCCGCGAGTTGGTCGCCCGCAAGAAGGACCCTCGCCATATGAATCGCTTCGTTATGACTGCTGTCGCGCCTTGCTTTCTATCCGCCTGGACTCATCTCACGTTTTCTGCGTGCGTCGCTGAATTTTGTTGATGTTTTTGTATTGCGTGTTTTACTTCTAAATTTGCCTTTTATGTAACCAGACTCGATGGAGAAAGATGAATTTATAAGTTAAAAAAATTATTCTATTCAATTTACCAATTTTAGTGTAACTACTTCAGCCCAACACATTTAACTTACTTACATTGAAATTATTTTCCTACGATTTGATATTTATTTTAGATCATTTAGTAATCCTGAACTATACGGTATGAGTAATTATGTCTTCCTTGCCTCATAATATTTGTAATTTATGCCAGACAGTTAATTAAAATTTTTATTTCTCGAACTTTCACATTAGAATATATTATACTTTTATTTCCCTAATATTCAGTTCCTGTCTGCATAGTGCAGGCTATTCAGACGAATTTCAATCAATTAATTCTAACAATTAAGACTTAGTATATCCTCTAGGTATTGGTATCTACATTGATTGTTATTTATATGTGTGTGTTAAAATTATTGTCTTGTTCCAATTTAGTTAACTATTTATATGTTCCTTTTCAGTGTTTAAGCATAAGACGAGGATAAGATAATAAGGTGAGCATAAGATTATAACACGTATAAAATAAATCGTGAATAAAAAAAGACAAATAAATAGCACAGATTTAAAATAAATTTAGTCTTAAAAATCCACTAAAACGGTAACATATATTTACGTTATTTTTGGACTACTAGAATACAATAAATTTATTAGGACAGTAACATACAGTTATTGTTATTTTGTAGTCGGTGCCAGCCAAGATTACAAACGTGTAACGAAGTAGCGTAAGTATACGTCTAGTTCAATGAAATTTTACGTTGACTGCAACTAAGCATTTCTTAATAGACACAAAGACAACAGCCGCGCGGCGTTGAAAAGGATGGGGTGTAATGTCGGGCGTATACGGTGGGACTGGGAGGGGAGCAGCTAGAGTGAGCGACCCGAATGTGAGCAGACGTCATTGACAGTTGTGTCCGATATCTAAATGTTTGATGTGTTTGTATACTACACGTTTGATATAATATGTATAAGATTGAGGTTTCATGATGCTTTGAATTGCCTTGAGGTATTTAGATTTGTTTTGCACGACATATATGTGTTCATTTGTCAGTAGATTTTAGATGTCTAAGTTAAAGGCCCTGTTTTGTAGTAGGTTTATTTAGGTTTATTTGCAACTAAGGTGTCTCATTCGGCAGTTGTATGCATTTGTTAATTGGTTTAGTTAAGTACTGCTACATTATCGAATTAACGTAACTTCAAAAGTATTTTGTCAATTTAAGGAAATTTCGAAAAACTTCTTAAATGTTTGGCTGTCACAGACTTAAAAAACATCAACAATATTTATTACTGACCTAAAAAATGGATTGTATTCTAAGCAGTCTAAAATGTATGTAATTGTTTTTTACTTTTAGTGCATCTTTTTTTAGATAGTTTTTTAAGTCGGTGCGATTTTTGTTATTTTTTTTTTATTTCTTGATCATTTACAGAGTTCCGGTGCCTACTTTCCAGATTCGTGCTGTTTGTCGTGAAAGTGTTCCGTTGTCCCTTCACAGTCCAAGTCAGTCCAGAACGTCCTTGACCATAGTTAGGTACATACCTAGTCTTCGATTGTTACAAACCTACAAATATCTTAATCACTATTCATTTCCTGCCCGATTGTCAGGATTTACTGGCGTATCTTCGAAATGCAAGGTCCAATGCCAAAGAAGTTAAAATGGACCTTCCAACAAAGAGAGAATATTCCGAACCACTTTATAAACGAAAGTGTTCAGAACAAACAAAAACAAATATACATCCGAATTAATTAGTCTACCTCCTACTTATTTTAAAGTGGATTTATAAAATATTATAATCGAGGCTTTTATATTTACAAACAAAAGAATTTACCTTCCGCGGAATTTCTCTCCAACACTTCCATCGTGACGGTCCGCCTCAGTATACAACCACCCAACTCGCCAACCAACATGTTGGTCCATCACTGTCTGTCTGTACTTTAATTGTGTTCGTCTACCTGCGTATTAGAAGCTCAGAATTGACGGAGATATAAGGGCTACCTTGACGAGCGCATCAATTGCCGCATCGAGCCGAACAATGAACTTGTTTGCAAGATTCCCGCCGATCAATTTTTACTAACGTACTTTTAAGAGCTATGGTCATATAACTTTACCTAGTCGAAAGTCTCTATCAATACACAGTGCACGTTTCTATCTGGTTATCATGCTCATCCTGTAAGTACATTCTATATATAGTATGGCAGTCTGAAAAATGCCGTTTTTAGCAATATTGGATGGCCTCGAAACAGTCTTTTAGTGAGCATAGTGTCTTAACATTGGAATTCCGTCTTTGTCAGAAGTGTGGTCCCTTTTAGTTCATTAGCACAATGGACACACGTGGGAAAGATTTGTTAATAAATATTTACGAACAAACTGCAGTGCATTATAACGCGTGGTTGGCAGCAACCTGTAGAGTGATCTGCACCAAAAATTTCGTAAATTTTCATTTCTTCGAAACACTGTCTAACTCTTAGACATTAGATTAATAATAATTTCCCACAAATACTTTTTTTCGTTTCCATAATTTTCGTAGAAGCACATGTCAAGGTAAGTACTCGTCTATTTTTAAAAGCTTTTCATTAACTCGCAGTGTTTGTATGTGTGTTCGGTTTATATATTGCAACTGAATTTTTAAGCAGTTATGCTCAACCGATTGAGCTGAAATTTTGCATACACGTTTTCTTTGGATGACAATTCATGGTTAGGTAAGTGACGTCATTTTAAATCCAGTATGGCGGACCGTCCAATATGGCCGACTAGTTAAGTTACTTTTTTTCTGTACTCTCATGATATGGGTATCAAATGAAAGGATTTGTTGGGAAGGATACAAATAAAATTACGTCAGCGTTCAGTTCTTCGAGGAGATGATGTACTACTGCCCGGTTAAACTGTAAAACTTAGCGAGGTCGTGTCTTAACTAATACCGAACTACACTCTGGGCAAATTCTATCGGTGGTGAGATAAATCCAGAATCAAACCCGGAATTAATTTTCGGTAGGCACAAGTAAGCTTCAAGCTGAAATAAGTGGCGCATAACTCCAAGCACCTAAGTTAAGGCGAGGCCGTGCCGAGGACTGAATCAAACACGATGTCGTGAACGCACCCTCTCAGGGCACCGGGGCGAACCCTGGAGTATGTTAGCTCTTACTCTTCTAAACGAAGCTTTGGGAGGGTCGACGGGTATTTCTTCTGTCACCATGGGAATTACGTAGAAAAATTACTAAAAACCAGTTTATAGTAAGAAAAAAAAATTTAAAAACAAGTTGTGATTTAAATGTTCTAAAAAGAAGAAAATTAAATTTAAATCAAATCCACTCAATCAATTTATTACATTACACAATTTATATGATATAGAAAATCTTATCGCGAGATTTACTTGTATATGTAAACAAGAATACAATATGTCACTCAATTTTGACATAAGTAATTCTAGGGGGAAACAATATATATAGTATCTAAATCTCGCGACATGGAATTCCTTCAGAATTTTAAATATCTACAACAATTTTTAAAATTTTATTTTAATATTATGGGCCTATCTATTTCTTCGACTTTCATCCACCCGTTTGAGGTGCAGAACGAAAATTTCCCTCGCCACCTCGACTGGCAGGTCAGACCGTAAAAATCGCAAGGCAGCTGAGTTGAGTTACTGACCGGCATGAAGCAGCACCATCGCGCCAGTGCTGGCGTCCTTTCTAATTTCCTGACCGATGCAGATAAGGCCGGCTCCCATGGCGACCCTCGCAGCTCTGCCCAGTCGTGAGGCTGATTGAAAAAAAAAATAAAACAGCGCGCTGGAGGAATCTACGAACTCTTCCTCGCCGTATCGTTGTTCTTGATCGAGTGGATCTCTCGCCGAAGCCCGTCCGTCGCACCCGCGTAAGCTGCAGCTGGCACGGGACATCAAGCTATCTCCGAGCTGATTCAGCTGTGCTTAGGAGTCTCCTGCAGGAAGACGCTCGCTGGGGAGACTTTCCGGATCCCTTCGTTACGTCCACTGTTCTGTTAAGGGTGTTCAAGTGGTATAAAATCGTGACTTTTTATTTTCGTGAAATAGTGTTTTTTTTGTAGACGGTACTTGAGAGTACAGTTTCATCTTACGAAACAATATTAGCTCGCATAGTTTTCTCGTAATGGTGTGACATAGTTTAAAATTTGCTTGTTACTCTGCCTCTCACTGCACAGGTGGTGCCAGGAACGTTGTTACAACGGAACAATGAGCCAAGTCGAATTTACAGACATCTACATGAACCCTGCAAGTGCCAGAAATGTTACACTGGCAACGTTGCAAATTGGACTTCGCAGCATCTTGCCTGCACGTGCCAGAAATGTTACTCGGGCAACGTTATACATGGGACCTCTAAGCATGTTGCCAGCACGTATAAGAAATTTTACACGGGCAACGTTGTGAATTGGATCTCGCAGCATATTGCCTGCACGTACCAGAAATGTTACTCGGGCAACGTTATACATGGGACCTCTACGCATGTTGCCTGCACTTGCCAGAAACTTTATACGGGCAACGATGCATTCGGGACCTCGCATACGTTGCCTACATGTGCCGTAAATATTAACAGTTGTGACCTTCCTTACCAACTCAATTAGTTTCATTTAAAACAGGTGCCATACATGAATAAATGCAATTGTTATATAGTCACATACAGACAAAATTGTGTCCGGCACGTTGCCTGCACAAATTCTGCAAATGCACGCACATTGTGGCAACGTAACAGTGTTACAGTGTGACGTGCAGGCAACGTTGCTGTGCTGTTAGAGTGCCATGGAACTAGTGGAAATTAATTGACTAATAAAAAATTATTTACTGTGAAACAACATGCCATGCACCTAATAACCTAAAATTTGTAAACCCACTATTTATATTTTGAATCTCAAAACTATCTCAAAGGTTGAAAATTCACCCATTTTTTAAATATATAAAGCTCTACACTGAGTATTATTAGATAATATTATAATATTAATATTAACATTACATATCCCATGTCATGCTATTTCACAGTTAATGATTTTATTCAAGTATGTCAATTGATTTTCTTCATTTGCATGGCAGCGTAACATGGAACATTTAAATTTAATTCACCGATATAAGAAACCTAACAGAGATGAAATTGTTTCCTAACATGTTGATGGTTATTGCTTTTGAACACCCTGAAGGGTGCCGCCCTACCACGTACTTCAAAATGCGTTTGCCGAGTATTCGTGAAAACGTTATTTTGCGAAATCATTCGACAAAGCCCATTGTTCTAATGTACACATTTCCAACAAGGATGAAATCTCAATGTTAATACACTATTCTCAATAAATCACTCTTTCGAAACCCTCTACCATAGCTATTAACTCACATGATAAATGTAAAGCAGAGATAGAAACATGCACTGAGCTTTGCTTAAGATTTTCCACCAATAAAATTATATGTTCAAAGCTTGAAGTCCCCCAGTAAAACGGATCGCCGGGAATTTCGTAACCTCCTTCATCGACTGGCTCCTCGTGGCGATACGGCACATAATGCGAACTTCGAGATCGTCCTTTTAGCTATTTTGTTTGATTGTTCTGAAGCTATTCGTAGTGAGGCTGCTTTATATAAAATCGTATTATTATAAGTCTACTTTCCGAAGGAAAAAAGTGGGCTTATGGTATCACCTTCCGGTCTGTGTGTCTGTGTGTGCGTGTCTGTATGTGTGTGTCCCCCAAAAATCATTTGAATCCATGGATCGAATTGCATCAAACTTTGTATACATAGGCTGATTTTCCTTTAGTGTATTTGTTTTACGCCCTATTCATATTATTAACAATATCAATTTAACATTTTTAGATAAATCTGAGGAACAATAATTTAGAATTTCATCAAACTTGGTACACAGATACTAGATACAAATCTGACTTGACTATTGTATATTTCGTTCGTTCTGTGTTCATAATTTTTAAAATGGTGGCCATTTACATCCTGTGTTTATAGTTTTAAAACGGCGGCCATCATTATATTTTTAGCATAGTATTACATAATGGTAGCCATTTTTTATAAAGAAATTTTATCAAACTTGGTACACATATGCTACATAGCCTACAAATCTGACTTGATTTTTATGTATTTCGTTTATCATACGTTCAAAATTTTGTAATGACGAACACGTTATATTTTTGCGTAATATTTCATGTTTGGGGAAATACTTTTAAGTTCGTAAATCTCGGCACGCATATTCTAGTTAGTCAGTTGATTGGACGTTTCTGTATTTTGTTTATATTTCGGTAATATATTGAAATCTGCGGCTATTTTTTTATCTTTATGATAGAAAGATATCTAAGAAATTATTTTCTAATTTCAATAAAACTGGGTACGGTTATATTGCTTAGTGAGTTGACTAATCTTTTGTATATTTTGTTTATTAATTGACTTGATTATTATCATTCAATATTCCTGGATGTACGTAAACGATTTTAACCTTCAAGGTTAATTTGCACCAAATTTGAGAAATTTGGCGTATCAGTCTTGCTGGTAACTTCTCGTTTTATACTTGAAAAAAAAAATATTTTAGTCATATTCCATGGCAACATTTCTGCCACCCCCGATTCGTCTTACGGAAAACTGATTATAAATAGTCGATTTACATTTTTATGTTATCACCAAGCAAAGTCAAAACACAAAATTCTGAATAAGCCTGTATAAAGAAGTTGTGTCCTCGTGTCACGCAGTGGCCAGTAACAATGGTCTGGTTGACAACTGATATCGAAAACACAGTCGGTTAACTCGAAGGTCAGCCATTGTTTCAATAATAAAGTAGACAACTCGAAAATAGTAAGGAATGCATTTATCGTCTTACGAAGTAGGTGTCTAAGTGATCCAATTATACCAAAGTTATCTCAACAGATATTTGAACAACGTAGTAACATGCAAATAAAATAATGGTTTTATTTTATGGCACCTGTTAACGGCAGGTGCTCGTAAAATGCCACGTGATAAATTAAATAATTCATTATTTGACGAACTTTTATTTGGCACAAGGAAATTCTGGTGCGTAAGGGATGTACTATATGTACAGTACATGTCTTATTTATCTTTATAGAGAATCTTAAAGATCTGTATGTACAAAATCGTTTTTTTTTATGTTGCAGGAAACAGAGCAAAATATGATCGACGTTCAAGTCATCCTAAGATAGAACTCAACGCGACACTTTTGACAATTTAATTCAAAGAAAACTCAAACAAATGGAATAAATTTTTACTATATACATACTGAATTTAAGCTAGGCAATATAGAATTTTTTCGTTATATATATATATATATATATATATATATATATATATATATATATATATATATATATATATATATATCAGTTCCAGATGTGTAGTCAAGCTAAGTCCATTGGATTGGCGGAACTCAAAATTGCCATAAGCTGCTGAAATGTGAAAATATATGGACCATGTTCTGTCTAAAAATATGAATGATGACATATCCTAGCTATAAGTACAATTTTGTAGTAGCATCAATTCTTTGAATTTCATTAGATGTAGGCATACTTCTTAAATTAAATTAATTGTTTACATACAAGTGTACACATTTTAATAAATTATAAAACTGCTAGTCAACAACGAAAACTATTTCGTATGGTTTATTGTTACGAAACGTTTCAACAAACCCCTGCAAAATTTAAATATATTTCCTTTCTTTGTATATTTTTCTTTCTATTTATATCTAAGCTACCTAACATATATTGCGTACGGGGAAAATGTGTAGAGCTGCGAGCTAACCCCTCCAACACAGCAACAAGAATTATACCCGACACAAGGGTCATCAAGGTCTCCAGTGACCTTGGAAAGGAAAGGCGCGTATCTCTCTTCATGGTCGAGTTGAGCTTCTCGGGGGATAATTCAGTGCGCGGCAACTGTAAGTTGGTAGCCCTGCTCTCCTCTATAGAGGGACCCTTACTTCAACTTGGACGGGGAGATCTTTGCTACTTCCCTCACTCGCTTTTCCCGTGGCCACCCTCTGCCTTTGCTGCGGCAAGCAGAACTTGCTCACTGAAGTATTTTCAGATCCACCGTTGGTCGATTCGTGTTTGAAGAACGTACAAAGACTTCATCACGAAACAGAGACAGCAGGAGCCGACTTTGTTTTAAAACATACCCACGACAAAAACTCAACTACATTTTATTTAAATAAGATAACTATTTTACCAACATTACAACTTAATTTTCTTTGAATTCATAAGCCATGACCGGTACAAACACATACTGTAATATTATATTAATTTTCTAGTTCACGAAACGGCTGGAATTTAGCGCAGATAATAAATTTTTATTCTGCAGGATCACACGCAAAGGATGCAAAATACTAATTACTGCCTTAACTTATCAAGGATATTTTTTTATCTAAACCGTAACGATATCGAGAAATCAATCACTACTGTGCAAATGTAATTAGCCCGGAAAAAAACATTGTTTTCTGTCGATTCACTGTAAGTCAACTATTTTTATAACAAATTACAACATAATTCTTAGTTACGTAACACCACGTGGAATTTAATAGTTTTTAACATGTACTTGTGAAAATATATTTAACCTTTCAAAATGTATGGACGCATATGTAACGTGATATTCTATTGTTGTGAATACGTACGATCTGACAAAATACATATTTGAGTTTTTTTTTTTCTGCGTTGGTGTCTCCTCCCATGTTCGTGTATCGTAAAATTGTTTGTGGGTAGGTCTAAGGGTTATATAATCTTATCTGAAAACAAGCTTTTGAATTTGCTTACGTTTAAGGAATTATACTTCTGTCTTTATATCTGTAACAATATTAAATGCTAGACCGTGCTAAAAAAAATACAAAATTAACAAACATGAGCTTACTGTAATCGCATATAACTGTATATTAATTAGAGCCAAGTATTATTGCACAGATAATTTATTTTGAATGCAAACACTTCACAGACATCCGTCATATCGCAAGGAAATTATTTGTAAGTCTTGATAAAAGAACACCATAGTCTTTTCGATATAATAAATTAACTCAAATATACATGTTTAATACATGGAAATGACAATTTACTAGTTTCTTAGAAGATTAAAGCCAATGTGTTTGTTCCCAAATATATTTTGAGTGTCACACTAGTTCCCTTTGGTGTCACAAAATAACCTCTGTTTACGGCACGTGAATATAATAGCTACATTTCACACCATGGTTTAAAACACATATATTTTACTCTGCAGGACCACACGGATAGAACGTTTCATTAGGTGTCTAGGAAGAGTGCAATTATGCTTAAAAAACTAATTACTGCCTTAACTTATCGAAAAAAAATTTTGTCATTAAAACAGTAACGTTTTCGAGAAATCCATCACTACTATGCAGATGTAACTAACATGCAAAAAATACATTTTTACTGTCAATTCGAAATAAGTAAAGTATTTTAATAACAATTTGCATACAATATAACACTTAGTTACTTAACGACATGTAAAATAGGCCTATAATAGTCTTTTAACATACTTGTGAATATATATGAACGAAACTAATGCAACTTTATAAAATAATAATGACAAAATTAAAAGCGTGGATTAATTAAATAAGTTAAAACATATTTTATCATACAGTGAAACATTTATTTTTGTAATGATGGTAAAATTGAATGTTCTGCTCTAAACATTCAAGTAATCACTTAAACCAACGCACTGGGGGTTTCTTTGCAAGTAGTTTTGTTATTTGTCTTGAGAACTGTTATTTCAGCTGTTACGTTAAACACTGATAATATTTAACCATAATTTAAGTGTAGAACCAAAGTAATGTCCTGATATCTCATGCGGCGCATCAGCTGAGTTTTCTTCTTTAGGTTATCAAGTAATGCAATTTTTTTATTATTTGCAATAAATATTAAGTATGCTAGTAACCAGTGTGTGGTCTCTTTGTTTTCCCAGATAAGATTAATATATTCACATAAACTATTCAATTAAATAGTGTATTTGAAGCTCGTTTGACACCAAATCGTTTTTGTGATCTAAAATTCTCCTGTCTCATAAGCTTATAGCTTGGATGAAAATGTTGTAACGAGAACAACTATCTATTGTTATTTTCCGTCGCGCGGAAATAGCCAGCCCCGAGATGTGTCCTACAAGGGTGAGATTATTAGACCAAATACATTTTCCTTATATCTCAATTAAGATGATCGGGACACATAACTGCAATACATAGAAAGTCGCGGCAATCTTTCTTCTGGCAAAATTCCCGAGGTCGCGTCCTGTGACCGTCGCGTCGGAGGCGTGGCATTACTTCGCTCATTGCGATTAAACTGGTTCCACATGATTCACGTTACGCCTCCTTCCTTCTCTTGGAAGAGAATACAGTAATTTATTACTGTACTACTGTGGACATACGCCATTGCAAAACTATGAGGTCCCAGAAATCTTAGAATGAGACTAAGAAATAGAACAGACGAAAAAGATGAGAAAAAAGCATAGTTTGGCAATAGTCAACACATACATTAACCAAAACAGAACATGAAATATCCCATAAGGAATTAGTCAACAACAAATACAGAAAAATTTAATAAACGTCCAGAAATGAAAGTCTACTTTTATTTCTTTATGTTTATTTTAATGATTAAATTTTAAATAAAAGTAGACATTTATTTTTGGACAGCGATTCATGGGTGTGTCGACTACAGCCAAAGTATGTTTGTTTTCTCATATTTAGATTTTTCGTCCATTTATTTTTTTCTTAGTCTCATTTTAAGATTTCTGGGATGACATAACACTGCAGTGGCGTATGTCCACAGTAGTGCAGTACGTCATTCTGTCCCATTGCAAGAAATATTCAAAGACAGAGTTATTTACTAGCTAATAACCACGTGGCCCCATCTTTGGGCTCTCGTAAGCAAGTATCTATAAATCAGCTTAACACGCGGTATCCGTTTAACTCACACGCGACTAGCTTCCTCGAGGCTCCGGGGGAGTGTTAGAAAATGTTATTGTATGTTCAGGTTTTGAGCCATAACATTTATACATGTAATATTATCAGAATTTTCTCTGGACATAACATAGGATATATTATTGGTAAACCGCTTGACAAGGTTAATAATGGAATCTTTCATTAACTTGTCATGCAGAATCATTGCAGGAGAATTATATGTTAACCTTCAAGAATTCTCTTACAACGATTCTGCATGGCAAGTTAATGAAATATTCCATTATTATTTATGTCATGTTGTTTACCAAGAATATATACTATGCTCTGTAGAAGACAATATTTTTACAATACAATTTTAATAAATGTTATGTTTCATAAAGTAAAAATACAATAAGTGTCTTCCAACACTCCGCCTTAACACTCACAGCTATCTCGACACACGTGCGTGTTCTTGCTTCTTGGTTCCAAGGAAGCTAGTTTAAACAAAAATAACGCGTCTCGCGCTCACCGACAGGCCCTCTTCACAATTATAACTCTGCGAAGTGATCGGTTGTCATTCACATATACTCTCTTACCAGGTTGCCGGACGATGCCGTCGGTTGTCGGGTTTTCTCGGGTATCTCCAGTTTCCCCCGCCCTTTCATGCCGGCACTGCTCCATACTTACCTCATGTCACCCCTCACCAGGGCTTAAGACCTCGATGCTCAAAATTACCCCTCTTTCTAGGGGTTCTGTGGACGAGTGTCCAGAACACCCGCGACTAGCTCCTCTGAAACACAGCTATCCTCCTCGTCTCTAATTGGCTAATCACAGCCACGAATACACAACTTCAGGCCACACTCCCTTCCGGCGACAAGTCTGCGGCTACTGACCATCTGCTATTTAACTGAAAACATTTATTATTCAAAAAGTTTTTGCAAAACACATAATTAACTCAAATTAGACATCTCAAGTATCATACATATGTACCATTACACTTTAATTTACATATCAGTCTGATTTAATTTGACTTTAATCATACAACTTATGATTTGCTGTCTCTCACAGGGGGCGTGACTTCTCAAAGCCTCCCTGGAGCCTTCGGATAACAAGGTGGAAACAAAAAGGGAAGGGGGGTTTGACAAGACAAACGTTGCAATGCCCCGGACATTTGTTAAGGATTCTGTCTTTACGGACAAAGTGTATTCAGCTTATTTGTGCTGGACTCAAACAGAGCTCTACATTTTGAAGTGCGACTAAATTTATTGGAGGCGCGAGGAGAGAGACAGATTAGCTTCCCAGGCTTGCAGGCTGTGATATTTCTAAACGTCAGTCATGACGTCACTTCTCAGGGCACACTTCCATGTCCTAAGACGACAGATCATATTTTTCTTTACTTTATATGTAAGTTTTTTTAATTTTGTAAATATATTATAAATATTTGCCTGTTACAACATTTAATAAGAAACAATTTATTGTTAGCCGGTATGGTGTCGCATTATGTTAGACGCCATTCTAATATCTTATATACGACCTTACCTGTAGTTGTATAGTAATAAAGTGTTTAAACTAAGTTACATATAATTTCTGAATGTTCATGAAATTCAATATTTTCAGAATGAGAAAAATTGACTCAAATTCAATTATAACTTGTTGAACAGGAAGAAAAGGACAGCTGTATTCCTATGACGATAACATTATTTTGCAGTGGGGGTAGATGAGTAACATGACTAATGTTTGAAATGTTATATATTAATTACTTTAGAACACCAACAAAAGTTAATTTGAAAGAAAACTTTGAGTAACGTATTAATCTGAATAATTTATCAAAGTTGTTCTACAAAAAATTATATTTAATCATAATTTAATGCAGCAAATTTATGTTTGATTAGATATTTTTAGAAGCAAACGGAAGATAATCGGAACGTGTTTTTGCAAATTGAAATAATCACATTACTTTTCTGTGTGCGGTAGGGCATAGCATTAGGTGATAACATAGATGTGAGACACCAAGTTCCTAATATAAATTTAGCTAAATTAATATTAGATTTGGTGCTAGTGCGCTTTATTGAAGAAGGTGAATATTATTGTATGCGAAATTTCTCGAATGTAGTACTGGAATAAGCTTAATAAGCGAAGAAACTTTTGAAATAAACTGGCAAGTACCTGTGACCAAAAAGGGTCATCGAAAAAACTATCCACTAAATCACACAGAAATAGCTAGATACAATTTTTATGTAACTTGTTCCTACGTAAAACACAACACGCAGAGAAACTAATCAAGGTTTACTAGAATACTTCAGTGTGAGTACCTCAGCGCTGCACGACAAATATCCAAGCAATGCTCGATCTTCGGGTAGATATAGTGTGTCATGTCGACGTTACACGGTCACTGCGGATGCCATTAATCTCATCTTGGTGTCAGCGATCATTAACTTTTCCAGCGTACAGCGTGTAGTACCAAAATTTAAAAAAAAAAAAATTATTACCGTAAGAGACAGTTCAAGGATTAGGTGCCCCGAAACAGAAATAATTATTCTAACCAAACGTCCAGAGAATCAGTTAATCAGAAGTTAACGCAAACAGACTAAACGATAGCACTGTATCGCTCTGGAAGATGAACCTTAAGCTTGGCTCCTTTAAATTTAACTTTAGTTTAAAGAATACATGATCTTATTGCAAGATCATTTAAGTAGTAGGCTACCTGTAAAAGAGTTCTTAACGTAACTGAACCTACGCCTCCTGCATGATTCATAAACCAACGTCACACGCTAGGAGCTAATGTTTGTTTTTCTGTTTAACGTGTTTGCAAGAAAACCTTTAATTTATCTTGCTCACAAAAAAAAAATTTTATTTGCACGAGAACCTATTCTGTATTACCTAAATTTATGCTAAACTTATATATGCATACTCATTTTAAACTGAAAGTCGTGAGCAGTGATTACGAATGTACACCCTGAGAGACTCACATTTATCTTGTACTTGTCATGAACGTACGCCAATTTTCTTTGGGTTTCCGAACCCACATATTCGCCCGATAGTATGGTAAACATAAACATTTAGCCTATATCAATACGGACATACTTATGATAACTTCCACTTTTACTAAATGCTATCATGATCGTTTCAGCGAAATCGAGACTTTTAGGTAAGTCTTTTTCTTTTCTTTCATTTCTCGTTTTGATTTTGTAAACATGAAGCCTCATACGAATAGCAGTATCATTCAGATTTTTGTTAAGGGAATCTTAAGGTCTTAACTGCGTAAGGTGACGGGCCTTTTTAGGTGCTACGTAAACATGATTGTTTCGCTGCAAGTTATGTTCTGATGTGCATGGTCAGACTGGTAGGAGTTACTGTTTCATAAGACTAGTACAGTAATACCAACTTAAAAAAAGAGATATATCTAGTGGTGTTGTCTATACGTTTTACGAAAATGACGTAACAGTTATAAAATAACTCAACTAAGCTCTACATATTACCGCACACAATGTAGTACTTATTAATCTATATAGGTCATCATTGTAACACTCTCAGATATATCAAGGTCTGCGAAATGGTATATGTAGAAACTTACACGGTCATTGCATGGTATGACGTTGTTTTAACATATATCAGTTGTTAATTGCTCGTGCAATAACACGTTCACTACTCTCGATGAAAAATATATATAATTATTCAGTACATAGAAATATTGATACATTAAGTCAAGAGCTTTACATTTCCGGTTTTTGAGAGCATCGTCATGTGTTTAGTTAAATATTCTAGAGTTGGAGTCCGATTTATGTAGGTAAACTTAAAAGGTAACTGATAAATTGGTTGTGTCACAAAGGTTGCCTGTAAATTGAAATTTATTTATGTGCTAAATACGAAATAAATTTCAAGGTTGTTTGAGTAAGTAATGAGTTATTCGGTTTTACTACTTAAATTCTTTATTTTAAGTAGCCACAATTTCTCAATAAACCGAAATAAAATTAACTGAGCGCATTAATGTTGCTGACTGGGTGTGCGGATTTTGTGTGTTTGAGGCCTAGAGGTGAGGAAGCGGCAAGGATAAGACATCACAGCTCACTAGGTTCTCTGCCAAAGTATATATACATAAAAATGTACCGCAAAACTCTATTTTTCGACATTTTCCACCGCTATAAAATATACTTTAATGAGTTGTGGTGAACTTGGAATGGGTAAGCACTCGTTTAACGTACCTTAAATGCAATTCCTAAGCAAACGTCACTTGTATGCGATTAGAAGCTCTCGAATAATCTAGTATCAGTCGAAGCTCTTCACACCGCTCAGTGGCCTGGGCAGGCGGCCACCTTAACAAATTCAATTCTTACATGACCTTAAGGGCGCTGTCTAACCCTGGGGCGTGACGGGGTTCATATTCACATAGGCGCATCTCACAAAACTACAGGGCATTTTCTGTTGTTCGGTACTCTGAATATTAGCAACTAAATATTTTAATTCTCGAATAACATTACCAAATACAATCTGCACATATTTTTGCAAAATTTTAATCTTGTAGCGCCATCTTCACCATATAAATGCGGAAATTGATTTCGTCCGAAAGCGACAGCTTGAAATATATCCATACACCACATAGTATAATTGTAAATTAAAATTCCTATTTTTGCTAAGGACTGATCACACGAAAATGAGCAACAAAAATGTAAGAAAAGAAATGGACTAGAATAGTATGTTCTTGTGTCGTCTTTGCTTATTTTGTAAATTTTTATTTTAGTTTCTGATTTTAATTATGTACCGATTATATTCGCATTTCAGAATTATGTTCATGTATGCTGACATTAGCCATATATGGCTTTCCTTGTCTTTTCACAATTTTTTGCTAATTTTCTCGTTGATTTATGTAACTTGGGGTTTCTGAAAATTAGCCACAATCATATCGATGGGGTGCAAATATGGCCTATACAGTAAAATCTATCAGTTTATAATACAACCTCACTGAATAAATCAGTCGATGTTCGTTGCACTTTAATGTACTAGAAAATTGGGCGTGTGTATATGTGGTTCATGATAAAGTGAGCACTTTTCAAAAAACTTAGTGTCTAGAATAATAGTTAAAAATATTTACAGTAACCTGAGATGTTTACTTCTGAGTAGGGTACAATCTATAAACTTTGATTGTTGATTTGGCAGCTCGTATTTACATGGATAAGTGGCAGGGAACTCTAAATAATCTGGCAAAATGTAGTGTTTCAAAAGTACTCAGTTTATCCGGAACCACTTATAAGAGGGCGTAGCCTTAGTTGCGTCTTTGCGTTACACAGATACATCAAAACTGGCGTATGAGCCGCTAATAAATACCATGGACGGTTCAGTGACGCGAACAACAAGTCCGTGGAAAAATAACCGGCAGGGGAAGGGGGCTGTAAACGAAAAGATCCCTGTTTCAGAACGATGGACCACGTGTCGTCGGAAAGGTACCTCCGTGTCTCATGAAGTTTTCAACGTGTTTGCTGCACCGAGGAGAGATACGGGGGGACGATATAGGAGCCAATGGAAGCACACGCCCGCAGTTAATAGACCCTGAAGGCGCTCAATTATTCAATGGCGCGGGCCGCGAGCAGGGAAGGCAGCGTTTTATTAACCAGCCGGGGGTCGGCGCAAACGAACTGCCGAGTTCCGTGGCTGTAAATTTGCTCCGGGGAGTTTGGGCTACGTCAGTGATTCCCTCGCGCTCTGCTTTTTTCCCCCCGACTGGCGGGGAAATGGTTTAACGAGATGTTGTAGGAGCGTTCGCTGCTCGCTGCGAATATCTATGTCCCCACGAGCCTTCTAACACTCAATTCAACACGCGTTATTTTTAATCCGCAAGCACAGTAACAGGTATGGACGAAACTTTTAGTTCATTTGTGAGCTACTTACCAAACGTTGCTAACTTTCTGCCTTGACAAAAATTATTAGGAACTTCGAAACTGTAAATGTTTAGTTAGCTTTAAATTTTATTTCGAAGCAGTGTAATTTTTGCTTATCTGAAATAACGGAATCATTAAACAAAGTAAAGATAAAAACAATATTTAAATAGGTACCAAAATATATTTCTAGAAAGTCTTATACTTCTTTTTCGTACAAGCTCAGGATTTTTGACAGTTCTATGGACAAACAAATTATAATTTTTTGTAAAAGTTTAATGAAACGTAAGTTTGTCTGTATGGACATAAAATGAACCCAATATATTTATTCCGCCATATGGACTGTGAATTTCGTCTTGCATTATGACTGGTGTTAACTAAGTGTACAAAGAAGTGCAAAAAGTATAAAAAGTATTACTGAAGTTTTTTATCACCCAGTAGGAAATCCTTTTCTTATTCAGTAAAATTAATTATGATATTGAAGTTGTATGGAACCCGCCATGCGTCAAGATAACGAGATCTCTGTAAACGACGTAACAATGAATGGTATATTGGCCAGCCGTCACGGTGTGGAAATAAGGAATAGCAGACAATCACACAATTCATTATATTTGCAACATTAAAACTCTACATGAATCAAATACGAATCGCTTTTGTCAAATGTAGATTGATACATGGTACGCGACTATTACACAACCGTACAAAAGAACAACTTAGTGTTCAGTTATTTAATATAACTATTGTAAAACAAACGAAACATTAAAAATATATATACATATACATATCCGCATGTGCAATAATTTCATAAATAATTTAAAATTAAGCCCCGTATTTTAAATTTTTTAAAAATAATACGTAAGTATTAAAAGTACCAATGCCATTTACTACGAGACATTACTAAAAAGAGAAATAATTTAAACGAATTATAGTTATTTTAAGTAGTGTAATTTATTTTCTATGTTCTCAATATTGAAGTAAATATTATACTTTATTATATTACATGGTGATTAAATGCCAAGTAATCTCCGCAATAACAACTCTATTATAACAGTTTAACTTTCCAAGTGCAAACCAAATCGTCATTCGATTTGATTTAACCAATTATTCATTTGTTATACATTGTTTTTTCAAGGCGACACAGTACCAATTATTTAATTGACGGCCATTTTTAACAATATAATTCTTGTCACATGAGTCCGTACATTCACTGCTGCAAACCATCATCTAATATGGCAGCTACTGTAATTCATTTCAACAAGTGATACACACCTTGAGTGTGAAATACTTTAAAATACGGACCCTTTGTTGCAATAGGCGCACACTAGTAAACTTATTTTATAATAAATGTTTATAATAAAATAGTTTCGTACATTATTAAATCAGAACATTTTAATCATGATATTTTTTATAACTTTCGCAAAATTATGACTATGTCCAAGTATTATTTTGGGTATTTGCAAAGGTTTGGATACAACTTATGTTTTCAGTAGCTTATAAAAATATGTACGTTTTGAAAATATTTAAGTAAGTATACATATTTTGACAGCAGGATTTCACATACGTTCACCATTCTAGTATAACGCCTTGCCTTTACGCGACAGTAGCACAGAGGTATTTTACACTATTAATGTTTGTTATAAGTTTGTAGGTAGAACTGATTTGTGTTAGTATTCGCGTGGGCGGTTGTTTAAAACTAAGTTAATGTTTAGGGAAAATTAGGATGCCTAAACGCCATTTACATTTTACTTTGTAATTTATGAAGTTGGTTATATGCCTTTCATTTGACCAAGCACACGGCAAATATTTATTGTAAAGTTATTGACAATAATCTGTTTCTAATGTTAAAAGAGTTGCTCTACTTATTAAAATTGCAGCATTATTGGAGAGCTAAAAGGCAGGTATGAAACTTTTGACATTAAAAATGTGGTGCAGTTACTTAAAGGGCATGAATCCCTCTGTGAAAATAGAAACATTTTGTGATGACTACTGTTAACAACATTTGTTAGTACAGCAGCTAGTGTGTCGTACCTTGCCCATATTATTGCTATATTTTATACGTTCATGCGATGGAGTAGCAAGACCCTTATATTGCAGGTAAACACCCATTGCAAGTATAAGAAAACCACCATTAGCAATCTCATCTTAACCACATTTTATGTTCACGTCTTCTTACCTTCTTAGTCTCTGAAACTGTATGTTGTTTTCATTTCCATATACAGTTGTTCGTAATATTTTGAGAACATTAGAGTGCTAAATTTACCTTATATTAACTAAATTAAGGTTATTCTTTACGACGATGTTATCTTTAGAGGTCGTGAGAGAGCAAGGATATCGATTTGCAGGTAAATTTATTCGGTTGGGTTATACATATGCCTCAGTATACTCTTTTAGCCTACTTTTCATAGAAACCTCCGAAATCACCTTTATGTGTGTGTTTTGTATGTGTGTGCATATCTGTAAGGGTGTTTGAGCGTGGGTTCCGCTAAAATCGTTTGAACGCGTGAACAGAATTCCTGTGAGCTTAGTAGTAACTTTGTAATCCTTTAATTTTGTGTTCTTATTTACAAAATTACGGGTATTTTTATATTGTAGCAAATTGTAATGACAGAGCACAGGACATGAATTTTCAGAATTTCATTAAACCTGGTACATCCAAACTATTTAGAAATCTAACTCGACGTTTATATTTTCATTCATTACATGTTCGTACGGTTGCCATTTGAAAGTATTTTCATCACATGCTATACCTAGGGACCTCTTTTCAGAATTTTATGAAAAAAGGAAGGCTACACATGTTATACCTTTAAGGTAATGTATTAAGTTTATACTGTGTTTATACTACCAAAATGGTTGCAATTTGAACATTTATTGAACACGCGAGATATCTTAAAGACCGTTATACAGAATTCTACCAATTTCGGTACACATGTAGTTGTCAGCAAAGTAACACGATTTTTTATGTCGTTATATTAGTAAAAAATAGTGGATATTTAGGAAATTCTCGATTATATGAGATGCCTAAGGAACTGTTTTTTTTTGTAGCTTCATTAATATCATTACGCGCTGAGTACTCAGTAAGATAAATAGTTTTTATATTTATTAAAGTAGAATTTTATTATGTGAATATGGCAGCTATTTGTACATTTTGCAATCACAGTTAATATATTAAGAAGGTTTTTGTACAATTTCATATTTTTCGGTACGCAACTAGTACTGAGTAAGGTAAAATGATTTCAATGTATTCTAACCACTCGGAGTTCATATTCATACAGTGATAGCCTTTTGTAATTTATTTATCACATGAAATATAGCCCTATAAATAAAACATTACTCATAGTTTCATAATACTCGATACACATTTAGTACCTGATACAGTGACTTCAGTTTTATACGTATTTTGTTCATACAGTATTAAATTTTTTATTTAGTTGCCTGTGGAAATATTTTACCATAGACCTATAAACTGAGGACCGTATCTATAAACGGCTTTCGAATGACAACCAACTGCTATCCCCATAGAGAAATCATTGGTGAGCAGTTGGTTGTCGTTAGAAAGCCGTTTATAGATACGGCCCTAAGTATATTTACAGATAGTACAATCATTCATGGTTTTAAGCAGATGTATGGCAACGTAAAGCTACTCGTACATTTGTCTGTCCTGTAATATGAAATGTAACAAATTTAAATGATTTTAGTTAAAAAATACTTTGTTGAGAATTACTGTGCCAGAAAATCAAATTTCGGGCAACTGAAAAGTACTGTAGTTGCATTGTTTGAATGGATTACTAGGCCTACTGGAAAAATCAGAAAATTTAAATTAAAATTGTAAATGTTTATTTAAAATTCAAGTGCATGGCTATTTGTAGAAATATAAATTGTCCTTTCTATACTTTATATTCACACAATTACAATTTTTTCGCAGTTTGCTTAAAGACAAAATTTTGTTATATCATAGTAATTGTTTGTCTACACAAGCTCAATTTAGATAAAATAAGAAAATTCTCTGATTATTAATCTAATTCTTCATTGTCTTAGTTTCATAGTTTTACGATCTCGTAGGTTTATTTATTTGTTTTTTTTACTACGATGGCCCTTTAACTTTTAACTATATTTGGTACAAAGCAAGGCGCTAAAACTATGCCAAAGTGTTACTATTATTGACAGTATATTCTGCTATGTTTCGGTATAACGAACAAACCATTTTACCTGTTTTGACGTAAATGTGGATGATTTTGAAAAATATTTCCTTACGTTTCTAATAATAAAAATATTTTTAATGCATAAAACACGTTTCTAAAAATTTATTTTTAAATTCCACATTTAGATAAGTTATAATATTTTATATTATATGATAATATGTAATTAGCATTATTTTTAGTCAAAAGAAAAAACAGTAAAATTTATTTGCCATAAACTTAAAATAATATGTAAATTATATAAATAAATGCAAGCTTTTACTTGTGCCCAACCAAAAGTTTACAAGCATATAACAATTCTGATGATTAGTAAAATGATTAGAAATTTAGAAATTTAAGTTTCCTTTACCTAGTAAACGCTATTTTTGGCTAAAATACACGAGATATTATTCTATCTGTAAATTATTATATTATTATGAATTGAGCAATTTGGACAAAAGAAGGTGTTCCGAAAAGTGGGGGTTATAAACATATAACTATTGGACTGTAAACATTTTAAAGGAAGATAAATTATGTTCATGAAAAAGTACGAAATATAATTGAACCATGAATCCGAAACATATCTATAAAATGATTTTATTATTTATAAGACTTGAGTGCGGCTTATTATTCAGATGTCACAGCAAAGACGCCCTGAATATACCTGCTGCTAGGTATCGTGAAACGTCGGTAAGGGTACAAGATACCAACACGACGCGACTTCAGCCGGAAGCCAAGACAACCAACCCGTCAACGGCTGCGAAAGCCTGGAATCTTCCTTTGAGATAAATGTTCATGTCGTAAGTTCTCGACCTATCATCTGTTTTAACAACAGGTAAACAGTATCCACGAAATTAATCAGGGTAAAGTGTTCAAAGTAAACTATTTAATTAACACTTAAAACTTGGTGGAGGAGGAAGTTATACTAACAATTTAAAAAAACTCACAAATATGTTATGTCTAATAATGATCATCTTTGAGAATCAAAGCAATTTTATGCACTCCACTTGTTAGCTACCAGGGTTTCATAAAAAAAAACAATTTTTGTAGTTGAGGAGCTAAGTTTTAAACTTTCAATATTTAGTTCGACAATGTTGTTAACTACTGTACATATTAAAATAAAAATGTAGTATTTAAAAAAAATTAATAGCAACTAGAGCCGTGTTTTCACCAATACTTATCAGAAGTAGCACATGACTTTTATGTCGTCAATTATCTCATTATGCCGTTAAATATTAGACATATTGTGACGTATTCGTCTGACATCCCTATTAGAATACGTGTGGCGTTGGCAGTTACGACTCGCATATTACGTTGTGTTATGCCACAAAAAAAATTATTTCACGGATTTTCTGACGAATTCAACGCTTGCAGCATTGGATGGTTTAAAGGGGGGTTCACTGAAACTTACAACTACTTAACTTTATTTTATATTCGTACGAGATAAGGTTTATTTTATATACGTGCGTTGCGAATATTTTTACTATAACGAAAAATGTTTTAGATTTCATCGTAGTTTTTGTGTAGTAGCGTGTTCAAGTGATAATTTACATAAAACTGTTTTAGGAAAGAAAGTGAAACGAACTTACTTTCCGAATTGAAACATTCGCATGTTAGAACAGTGTCACGAACTAAGCCAATACATGTACACAAACATCATGAATGTTATTATTTTAAAATATTTAATTTTAAAATAAATATTTGCCAATTACTATAAAATAATTTAATAAACGAATCAATGCGGTTTTTATCAATAGAAAGTAAATAATTTTTCGTTATAGTAAATAATAGTTGCAAATCAAGTCTTAATTACAAATCACATCACGTATTAATGTAGAAATGATTTAATCAATTAATATTTTCTGTAAACTACCCTTTAAAAGTTGTGTGTTCCGAATTCAGATTTCCACTTTTGATATATGAGAGCAACACTTATTAATAGTATGATTTCCTTTCGAGTAAAAAATGTTGGAAATTATCAAATAAACACATGTTCGATTTTTGTATATTTTGTGGTTTCGTGTCCTTGTTTTTCTAAAAGCCGTTTTTAAATTTTTACTCGAAAACAAACTATACTACTTACAAGTACTGTATAGATAGACGTCCACTAACATAAATTTTCTTGGGCAAAAAGTCCCCTAACCCACACTCATGTAACCCCATTGCTGCCGGACGATAGGGGAGGTGAGCAAGTCTGTACATATTATTTAAGATATAGGTGTTAAATAGTAATAATAATTAGAAAATAAGGTATTATAGGAATTAAGGAGAACACATAGGTTAATTGTCGAAGTGTAACGGAACGCAGTTTAACTAACCTTATAATAAATATGGCAATAGCGGGAAATTACTCTCCTCAAGTGGCGAGGCCATCTTTCGGAAGATGCCACCTAATTCGCTCAACTGAACCTAAGCCTACATGGCAAGCGGCGGAGATTTTGGCGACAAATAGAACCAAGACTAGTACATTTTAACGGTTGGGACAGAGACGGTGTTGAGAAGCGAAGGACCGTTGTGCTACCGTCGGTCGTCAATTCACACGTCGTGACGCAAGTCATAAGACTTGGGAACGACAGGCGAGGGGGCAAAACACCGGTAATTTTCAGAATGAGCGTCGTGACGCCTACTACTTCCGGAACTCAGACCAGTCATTTATAAGTGTTGCGAAAAGCGTCACAAATGAGGGCGGCAGACTAGTGACAACGTCATCCATGCCTTCGGCGTAACTTATACAGATATTGCTGAGACAAACGAGCTTATAAACAGTGAGTGCGAAATAAAATCGCCGCAAACCAACATTGCATATTAACGGTTGTACTAGAAGAGGACAACAAGATCTTGCTACTCGGTTTAAACTGAACTTGCCAATATTTTATTCCTCCACTCACTACCAGAGAGAAAAAAAAAGGACAATATAACGTTGCATCGGTGATATTAACATAGTACCAGTGCTGCCATCACTCGAAAGCTCAGTACTATTAACTTTCTGTTGGCTACGAGTTGATGTCATAACTTTTAAAATAGGAATTCTAAAGAGCAGTAAATATAATTACAAGTAATTTTAAGTAATAATTAACTCAAAAAACGCCGTATAAACTAAGAATATACAATTTAGTAAGATGTATGAAGGTATTCAGAGCACGTAGTATAGTGTTGACAAACAAATTGAGATTCTAGTAAACAGAGGTGTTAAGAGATACAGTGTAAAGACAGTCACGAGAGACTATCTTAAGTGTTGGCGCTCTCGAGAAACAATCACAGTCGACGATCTTTCCCAGAGGTGAAGTTAAATAATAGAGCCTCTGGTAGCTAGACGTTGGCGGCACTGGTGGACAGAGCGAGGCGCTACTGTGTTTGTGGAAAACAACCAAGCATCGCGCCGCGAGGGCGAGGTCACCCTCAGGTGACAAGGCGACGTAAAGACAGAGCAGGAAGGGATTGATAAAAGCCCGGGGAGAGAGGAGACAGGGTTCCGTCACCCTCGGGGAAATTGAGTTCGTGCTCCGAAGAGTTTGTGTTACGGGTGCGGGGTAAATGAGCCGAGAGTGAAAAGAGGGAGTGCACGGAAAAGGAACTGTGTGGCAGGGGATGAGCTGTAAGGGTGGGTTAGTCGTGTTGAAGGGGTGAAAACAGTGCCGGGATGACAGGGCGTGCGGTGTGGCTCAGCGCTGGAAAAACGCGCGTGGGCAAGACCTTGTGTTGTTAACGATAACACTCTGACGTGAACGAAATGAAAAATGAGGAAGCCAATATTCGTTTCTTCATACAATACTGCAAAACTTTTTTCGAACCTTGCCGCCAGTAACGTGTTCGGATATAGGACTTAAGTACAGCAACAAAAATAAATAAGCCTTTTGTTACTAATTTACAAAGATTTTTAATAAATCCACACATACAACCACACAAATATTAATCTTTGTTTACAAGTGTTCGCTATCAATGTTTATTATAGTTTCACAACAAATAATCCTCGTTTTCGCTGTATTTATAACAGGACTGATATTCTAATTATTATAATTATATTTAATACCTGAAACAGAGCGAATTTTCACATTTCCGATGGAAATAAGAGTTGGATGATAACATTATGTTATTAATACTGATTATTTGGATTTATTCAGACGTCTACATTAATTTAACAGATGAAGCACATTTTACACATTATTTTGCACTTCTTAGTTTAACATACTGCTGCTACTTCGCCGTACTTCACCTTCCATATGCACTCCTGCGTTTTGTAAGTCAACTCCAGTGACCAGATAATTTCTGCATGCTGAGGTCCGCTACTACAATTGTATTGATTGCGGGAGCCCTACTTCCAGTGAGCTTCTTAAGGTAAGCCTTTCCACGCGGTTCCACTAATATATCTAGTTCCTAAAATATTCTACAGATGGGCTTGACGTTAGCTTCCATGTAACACGTGCAAAGTAATACACTCGCACACGAACCTATTCTGGCAGAGGTAAGTGTATGACCCCGGAATGGAATAGAGGTACAAACACTGGGACGTGATTGTTTGTGAGAAAAAAAGTAGTAGAATATAAATGTCACTTAATATCTAGATTTAATATTTAGGGACTAATATGCCTTTGAATATTGAGTTTTAATCCGTTATTTTTAAAATATATGAAACTGAATTATCTAAAAATATTGACTTATGTTTTTAGAGCCTTCAAACCCACATGAGATGCTGGTTGATACATTAAACCGGCAACTATGACCAATCTTCGGTTGTTTTGTTATACCAGATATATATACAATTTTTCCACTTCACAGTGCTGCTCGGGATTTCAAAAAATTTAATAGATCTCTTACAGCAGATTATTGACAAAGATAAACACACGCAAATACACCACCGTTTAACAACAATAATTAAATACTCAAATTTCAACAACTGATACCGTGGTTTAAACACTATATTGTGGTTATGTTATCAGCATCAAATCAAGAATCGTCGATAATAATCTCGTCGAATCCACTTACATTATTTATTGAAAACATAAAGCTTAGTTTTATCTTGTTTTTTTTACAAATTACACTAATGTGTACACCTTTGTACAAATTTATTCTTCACTTTTTCAACAAGATCATTAGTTTATTAAATCACAAATATTATTTTACTGTTGCACTGTTGTACTCAATGTCTTCCCATAGGAAGAGTTATAACATATAAAATCAGATAAATACATTTTGCAGTTGTAAGTATCCACTGCATTAATTTGAGTGTAGTAGATATTTTATTTAAGATTTATACTAACATACATTTTCGAGTATTTAAATTGCCATAGAAAATGTTATAGTTTATGCTAGAAAAGTACATGAAACACTTCTGGTTTAAGTACTCCGCTAGATAAACATAGAGCATTAACGTAAATAAATTTGTGTTACTAAGTCATGACTAAGAAGAAGCAATAATGATGAAATGTATTTACTACGCATATTGTTTAACGTATTATGCAAATACTACGATAGTTCAAATAAGAGTTGCTTCGTTAGGACGTGGCATTTAATTAAAAACTTTTATGTACAGAGTAGTATGAAGTCGTATATATGTATTGCTATTTGCTGCTGTTTTACATTGACGGGCATGTTTTTCAGTTATTGTATAGGACAAATGTCAGCCTTGCAATGGGAATAGCCTGAAGATGTTTGGCAACATGTTGTCATAGGATAATATATTAAATAAAGCAGGGTTGGGCTAAAGGAAGGGAATGTCAGTAACCAGTACACAATACTGTTTTGAAGTGGCAGCTAGTTTTACACGGGCTCACATTATGTGATAGTAGATAATACGTGTGATACTAAATTGCCCAACAAAATTTCACACTCGTTAGTGCAATATAATCCTCAATATTAAGTACTTGAATATGGAAACGAAAAACAAATATTTTTAATGCGATTGTGGTGATCGTTGTCATTAAAAGTGATGCAGGTTTACTACACCACAATACGAAAAACAATCTGCTCGTTGGTAGGTGTGCTCGCTAGTATACTGTAGCCTCGGACGTCGATGGTTCAAACTGACGAAATACACAAAAAACAAACATCTGTACTCAGTTAAATAATAAGACTTGATGAGCTGATAATGTCAAGTTTGAAGTTATAAAGATTTGTCTAAACTGGAGATAAGAAGCTGAACGGAATGTCACTGTAATGTTAAAGCAGTGCCTATACTAATGTGGTATCTTCGATGTTTATGGATCTGTTTTGTAGATATTTTTCTTGTTAACCTTAGTCCTCTTCTTCAATAAACGCTTTACTGAATCGTAACAGTCACTCCGATCAACAGCAAAATTAATAATATTCCATTTTTTATCCAACCCAAACATTCTGTGTATTGAAATTCCTCACTGTAGTTGTAACGCAATATTTCAATTCAACGCGACACACAGTAAAAAGTCGAATAATTTATAGAAAATGATCCTAAAACAAGAAAGATGCAAGTCATTAAAATGGTCGAATTTTGTTTAAAAAACTGGTGGAGACTACTGGAGTAAATAATTATGAGCAGAGAGTAAGCTGTTTATCAAAATCAGTAGATTGTCACATGTTACAAAATAGCGGCTTGTAAATTTACAATGAATAAATCTTGAAAACTGCTCGCCAAAAATAATTTGCATTACTTTAAACATTGAGGGCAACCGCACTGTTAAAAATTTCCGTAAATTCACGGAAATATTTACAGAAAAGTACTGTAAATTTACGGAAGTGGCTTCCGTAATATTTTGTTTACGGAAATTTGTCCGTATTGCCAGTTTGCGGATGTTTGACCGTAACTTTCCATAAATTCATGAAAATATGTTTCTACAATTTTAAAACGTATTTTACTGTGTTTCTTAAAAAAGTGGTATTAATAATCACTATGAATCCTGGATGTCAAATACAAGAGTTGTCTCTTATAAAGTTGATATCTTACCACCGCATGGAACTCATATACTTATAAATTGTGAATGTGGTTCAATGGTTAGAGCTTCTGCCTGGCAATTATAAGGTCGTGGGTTCGAATCCCAGCAACTTCGAGAAATTTTCAGATTACAATATAGTGCGTCAGAATCTCGATGAGACATAGCAAATAAGAAAATTTAGTATTTCTAGCAAATGGAGTGCTAGTAGATGACAGAATGTTAAATTTTTTTTGCAGAAAACGGATTGTCCGTTATTTTACGGAGGGTTCCGTTATCAAGAAAAACTGAGTGTCCGTTTTTTTACGAAGATTTCTGGATAATTTTTTTTGCCAGTACTTTTCCATAATTTCACGGAAATTTTTTTCTAACAGTGCGGTATACAACGTACATGGAGTTACAGGTAAATATTTAAAGAGTTTGAAAATGAGATACTTACTCAGTAGTAATAACATATTATTAAATCAGTAGCATTACATATTCCATTACGTAATAACAGTGCTAAAATGTTACATTCATGTTTGTATGTACTTACGCTTTGAAATAACCTAGAAGAGGCAATTTAATAATATATAAAGTAAATAAATTTGCCAAACTTATTTGTGAGTATACAAATATTAGTGTAAATAAACATGTTTAGCTTATTTACAAACATTTCCTGTAAATTGTGCAACGATTTTTGTAGTTTTACAAAAATATATTGGAAACTCTTCCCAAATATTTTTTTTGTAAAAATAAAATTTGTACAAGGCATACGGCACTAAATATACCCAATAAACGTTTATACATCATTAGATCTTCATCAGTTCCTCTTAAAAAAATTGTATACACTGACGCGTGTTGATGAAGTGGGTACTGCTGCATCTACGTATGAACAATCATTCTCATACAAATATTGGCAAGGATTTCTGTATCATTATGCCTATTTCATACTCCTGAATATATGCAAATATAGTTCGTTCACGATGAAAAGAGCTCATTTGAAGACTTTGTTATTATTATCTTCAGTAAGCATATTTTTATATTTCGTTAATAAAAAAAATACGACTGATCATAAAAATACACAGTCCCGGTTTCATAAAACCCTGTTAGGCATTTAACGTTTGTTAAAGAGGACAAACAAAATATTTAACAGTTAAAGTATTTCACCAAGCACTGTTTGGCCTAAAATTTGTTAAGTTCTCTGTTAAATTTTGCAGCCTAGAGATGGACTGTTAAACATCATAACATTAGTTTGGAGCTCATAACGGCCGGTTATCGGTGTAAACATCAGTTGCGCTTCGATAATCTTAATGTTCAGAAAGAAATATTGATTAGTTGCCATCTTAACTACAGCCTAGGTGAAATTATGTATCAAACGGAAACAGTCCTCTCTCTCCTATGCAGCAATTACAAGGCCTCAATTACAATGCAAATAAATGCTACGTGATCCTTCCCATTCGTTATGATAAATATTACTGGTGTATGAAAAGTTTTATGTTCAGAACAATTCATAAGATTTTGTCCGCAGTAGCAGAATTAAGGGCAAGATAATTTATGCTTACCAGAAGTCCTTTGAATACTTACTTTTTATAACAATTTAGACATTCTGTAAACAGAGCTCATTTAACTTACGCATGATAACTACGAACTTTGTAGAAAGGACATTTGGAGAGTTAGGAGAAGGCATTTACCTGGGTTATCAACTGGAATAAGAACCGAGATACAGAAGTCACTGGCAATTATTGGCGCTATGGCAGTGCTGCATAGCATAGTTTTTCTGATGATAGATGAAGTTGCGCCGGAAGAAATTATATGTTTTAATGAATGGAACCCATTTCTCCCTCTTTTCTCCCCTTACAGATAGTTTAAAAAAATAATAAAAAAAATTGAATACATATTTCCACTTCCGCAGAGGTTGAATTTAAAAAACTCCCTTCTTAGTACTTGCTTACACACTGTAAGGAGTCAACACTCCACATTTCACGGTTAGGGTTGTGGCTTGATGAGTCAGTCAAACATAAATTATTTCTCTGTGCCTGTCAACAAGTTCTGCATGTATTTTCTTCTTTAGACATTAAAATTTGTTCCAAGTAAACAATTCTGTTTTGCCTCCATTTTTTATTTATTGACAATTTATTGTCTGAATAAATTGATTACAGCCATAGATAACGTCAAATAAGTACTTAATGCCGTATAATGTATAAAAATAACAATAATAAGTCGAAGTAATTTAAAAACTCTAGGTACAAAATGCCTAAGAACATTTAAACTCATAAAACTTATTTATACAATATAATGGCGTGGCTAACTGACTTAGCTTCATCTACAAAAATGCATTCACAACTATTTGTTTATGTGATAGTATTTTTACAACGGGTAGGGAGTGTTCTAATCGTCAAATATCAGCGACTCCATGCTAATTTATGGTTTACAGCCATGTCAGCTAACATTAAACTAATATGCCATGACGAAACAAATAAAATTCAACATACTTAATATGTATTAAACATATGTCAGTAGTACAGATGTTGGTGAAACCGGCGCATTTCACCACACACAAACATAAATAAAAATATGACTAACACCCTAGCCGGGACTTGTACACGTGCGGAATTTTTGAAGGAAAAACTAGCCGAACGATTGTTAATCAGATGAGGATATTGCGAAAACACTCATTAAGACTCTTCATCCTCAAAGTATAATGATATGTCACCGCGTTTATGATATATAGAGGATATCGGGAAAATACATTTTACCTCTTTTCACCCGCTTAGTGAATGAAAACGCCGCAAAGGGAAGTCGCTCTCAAATTTTCATACGTTAAACGCAAAAATTTACTATTTTGCCAGCTGCCATTAATACAACTATAGCTACATACTATCATAGCAGTTCCCCGTCGCCTTGTCCCACATGGGATTCGAACCTCAAACCTCCTACCAGTGTTCTAAATAACAACGCTAAAATAATTCGTCATAATCATTAATAAATGAAATGTGTATATACAGGTTCACGCCCAATTAGGTACACGTATCAATAGGACGACAATCACTAACCACATTTAAATTATTTATTCGTGGTTATATTTGATTTTCCGGGGTTCTGAAATATTTCACATTTTTTCGCACCGTAAATTGGCGGGTTTTGAAAAATCAGGAAATTTCTTTTTAAGTATTTAAACAAGCTTCTTTACTATTCAAAAATTTTCTCCATATTTCTGTAGGTTTAAGAGATACAGAAGATCCACTGAAAACACGTTATATTTTTTAATGCCGTTAGAAGTCGACTTTCATAAAATCATGTAACAACTTTCTAGGGATAAGTGTGTCATTCTAAAACAAAAGTAACTTCAATATTTAAACGAGTTTAAGAGCTATGGTAAATTGATTGGAAACAAATTTAACTGCTTGTGAACCCCTTAATTTTTTAATTAAGAAAATTCGAAGAATTGGTTAATATGCATTTTTGTAAAATCTATTCTGAAGAAAAATTACTAATATATATAAATGCGTTGGAGCGCTATTGGGGATTAACTGAAAAATTAATTTAAATCTCTCCTCACATCCTTAATTATCTAACACAGAAAATTCCCACTTTAGTTGTTACATGCGTCGTAAGTGAAAGCAACCCTTTTAAGGGCATGCCTCTAGGTCTAGCGGTTTGAGCTGTACGTTGATGAAAGTGTGGGAGGGGGCATTTAAAGTTATATAAAGACATTCTCATTTGTATTGACCAGACGACCTTTAAACAGCTCAATTTGTTGCTGATAGTTTATACATACATATGCATAAATATATTCATACAACCAGTCATACGTACACTGTAAAAATATATTTTATTTTTATTTTAGCACACCTATGTTTACAGATTATTAAAAAAGTGGGTATGATAAAATTGTTTCTCATGCATTACGTGCAGCAAGCCTGTATGTTTTTAAGAATCAATTTAACGTATACACACGTTATCAGACTACTTGCAGAACGGTTAGTTTCCCATACTATGTATTGTATGGGTTAAATACTTTTAATACAATTTATACTATTTTTACTGAGAACATAGCCATATGTATTTTACCTAGCAAGCATATACGTTTTCACAAATAATCAAAAACACTAAGACATCATAAGTTGCTGTTTAGGAAAAGCATAAATAAATCCAAGCAGTACCTTGTGTCTTTGCCCAGAAACAAACACAAAATAAGCACAACACGCGAATACTGGGCTAAATAGGAGACGAAAATGTTAGTGGCAAAACGTTATACGATGACATTTTATAGGCATTTGCACAATGTAGCAACATAGTCCCTTCTTGCGCTCTAAAGGTATCTTACTTATTTGAACACTTCTGTTCTGACCTGCGTGTAATGGAGTGCAGGTAAAAATCCGGAGCAATTCAAGCATGATTGTACGTTATATATAACATTATACCTTCATGCAATGTTGCCACATTATGCGTGTAAAATGTCATAGAACATTTTGCCAAATATATTTTCGTCTCCAATTTGGCCCAGAATTTGAATGTTGTGGTTTGTTATTTTTTGGTTTCTTAAGAATCTTATAGCACAAGAGGGTTCAGTCATAATCGGCATAATATACAAACAGTTTCCACCTTGCCGTTTGGACTTATTTTATTCCACTTGTCGATAAGGTTTCGAGCGCAATGGAAAAAATTTCAACGAATCATCTGGCGCTAAAGTGGCACGGAACGATTTCTCGACCCTTCTGAATGCCTTCGTACGCCGCTCGCCTTTTAATCTCCCTTTTTGTCCATTCTTCCCCCCTTGAGGCATGTGGACGCTTGCCCTCTGCCGCCATATATCTGCCGTCTGTTGCTCCCCTCGCCAGTGCTAATTCTTTCTTTCTTTCTTTTTTTTTTGTGTGTGAAAAGCGCTAAAAGGTAGAACGTGTTCCTTTTCTCCTGCGCCGGTCATTGAAGCGGGCGGGCAATGAAGGGGCCATTGACTGACGGTGGTGCGGTCATATGAATTGGCGTCGCCATTGACCTGACTGAGCAAAGGGGTGAACGTAGTAAGATAATACCAGCCTTCCCTTTCCATTTTTAAAAACTTAAGTGGCCTATTCTCGTGCAGATATTTTTATATTTTTACACAGAGAGTTTAAAATTGCACAGTTTTTTTTTTTTTTTTTAATATTACAAAAATTTAAATACTACCTGCCGAATATTGAGTCGGCCATTGTTAAAACATACTAAGTCCGAATTTCCAGAACGTCGGTTTTAGTGGTAAAGTAGATTTTTGTACGCTGGATTGACGAAGTTGAAAAGTACAGTACTTAGTCCTTACCTTCTGTGCATACAAAACAAGCATATGCTTTTTTTCTAAGCTCGGTTAAAATTAACCAAGTCCTTGGATTTTATTGATATCAAATTCTTGGGATTTTTTTTGATATGAATCCTTTCAACAAAAACCGAGAAAAAGTCTTTGTAGCTATAAAACAGTCAATTAAATGCTACGGTCAATTATCTTATAACACACCTACACACATCTTGCAAAATTTCAGGAAAATGTTTGCAATTTTTCAAACATTTTTTTCTGTAATTTTTAATGCAAGTGTTAACAGTAATCAACCTTATTTACTGATAGAATTTTTCCGCGAGGTTACGTTGAGCATGCTTTAGACGGACGCTGAGGTTAATTTGTGCGTAGATAGTAATGGACTCCAATTCATAACCTCTATACGTCACACTATTATTCTGACCACACTGCTCTTTGTTTTTATTAAGTTTACCAGCGTATCTGCTATGCCAGAGACTTTCACTTTAATTTTACGTGCCTTGACAATGGGTAGAGACTATTACGACGGACACAAATTTATTTTTACCGTAACCAGAGAACTGAATCCTTATTCTCACGTTGCGTAATCTAGTGCGCAGCCGACTACGTTTCAGGATCTCGCTTTTACGGAAGGTGACGTAATTATCCCACAATTCAATGAGAAACGTTGCTGATGATGATCTAAGAAAATATAGTATTTCGATTGAGAATTCTGTATCAATGCCCCTGTTGGTTAAATTTTTTTCCACATCAATGGTTCTAAAGTGCAATTTGTTAGTAAAGGAAATATTTTGTCTTTTCACTTGCTGCATGGATTTGTAATAAAATATTTTAATGTAATGTTACTAGGGTGAGGCATTATTGTAATGTAAATATATGTTTCGTGGCAGTTAGAGATCATATGAGAAAATTTATTTAATGAATATTTTAAGATGTAAGGAGCATAAATGCAGAAATGTTCATTGCATATCTAATAAAGGAAGCTAAAGAAACTTCGCCTGTATTGTCAAGGAACTTCTTATAAAATGCAAGAAAAGAATGTAATTCCTTCCCTTACTTAATAAGTACACGCTGGCAGTTATATAAGGTCGCTGCTTGGCCCGGAGCCGTGGTGTGTATAGATAAAAACTTACGTCTTAAATCATATTCAGTGTTTATCAACCACCTTTCGTGACATCGTTTTTGGACATTTTTTTTTAATTGAGAAGAAAAGAAAGAATATCGATAAAGAACGGGATTTTGAAACCAAAATATAAATGTTTATTTTCGAGTGTTATTTATAAGGAAAACACATACACGTCCATAGTTTAAGAATACTGACAAGTACCGCAAAAATATTCTCTAGCAACGTAGGAAGTGCTGACATAAACAGCAAGCTTACAGTATCATATGTTACTGACTCACATATAATTTAATTTAGCATGCAAATCCCCACTCTTGTGCTTGGCGGGTTCGTAGTCCTTCAGGTGGGGAGATTATTATAAGTAAAGTCATTAAAGTGTTGGTATTAGAACCCTCGGCTTGATGTTGAGCCAACTCAAATCTTGAAAGTGAATACGCTTCTGCAATTAGCACTGCGACACGGCCAATACTCTTAAGATACTATCCGCAGCTTGTAGAATAACAAAACATTTTTTTTTTCAAATTTAATTTTTTTATCTGAAAGCAAAAACAATTATTGTAATTATTTAAATTTAGAAGGCTTTGAATTATATAAAAATATATTTCAGCCTAATTAACGTTTATTTACTGTTTGAAAAGTGTTAATTTTCAACGCATTTGTTGATGTAGAAAACTGTTTACCTTACGAACAAAACTTAATTTCACTATTTTAAATATTCTGTTAAATACGTGTTACAGTCGAGCCGTAAACTGATGAAAACGGAAATGAGTTTAGAGAACATTTTATTTAAATTAGGTTCTCATGGACAATATCTTAGAAATAATAGAACATGTATGATATTAAACAAATAAGTTACAACTGTCATCCCGGACGTTAGAAGCCTGTCCGACCTGACCCACCAAAAGGTGCAAAATAGTACTTTAATGTTGTATATCTTTCCTTTAACAACGTCGCAACATATTTCATTCCGCCTGTGTACAGAATGTACGTATTACATGCACGTGATGAGTCAGGATGAAGTGTGTTGATTTGGCGAGTCGGTAGCTTATCAAAAGGGAGTCGATAATGAGTTTTCAATTCGTCGGTAAAGTTTACAATAAATAGAGTGTTAATATTTTTTTTCAATTATAATAAAAAACCCATTTGTGTCTCATTGTTTTGACACTTTTCAGAGTGTATGTTTGTATCACGTGGTATTTTATCGCTTTCTTAACTAAAGAAAGTTAAATTTTTATTAGATTTTCTGAGTCTAATTGCCCAGGCAATATACTAATTCTTTTTTACGGACAAATTTGGAAAACATTCTCGACCTACTTTTTCACATGTCTTCACCACACAAAATTAAACACTCAATCCTGACACGTGCTGGAGCAACACTACCGCGACGGATGTGACGCGAAGGGTACCGTACTGTTGTAAAACTTATTTTACTTGTGTGTTTTATTCATGATTTATAGTGGTTGGGTGGCTGTAGTCAGAAGTAGGCAATTTATACTGCAACTCGTTATGTAGTTAAGTTAAGGGTTAGGGTTAAGGATAGATAAAAAATGTTAATATAATTACGGTGGCTTTACTCTACATAGTTTAGTTACAAAATACTACACGGTTGTACTACATGATTTAGATAGAAGGTGTCAAGTTTCTTGTACCTTTCACGCCAACCTCTAAGTTTACGAAAATCTGTAAACCATGTCGTGAGGTGGTTGCAGATTTCAGCAACCACCTTACGACACGAAAATCTGTAAACCGTGTCGTAAGGTGGTTGCTGAAATCTGCAACCACCTCACGACACGGTTTACAGATTTTCGTAAACTTAGAGGTTGGCGTGAAAGGTACAAGAAACTTGACACCTTCGATCACATACCGCCAAGAAACACAGTTTAACAATGATTTAGATAGGAGGGGAGCGGCTGTTTAAATAATTACGTTGTTCTACTCTATGATGGGCGACCCTTTGGACACCTTAGACCTCACCGTTAGCATGTTGCCGGAGGCTGATGATGATTGTGTCGGCTATCGGAGGATGGTGGCACGTCGTGGGTCTCGACCCAGGACCATCCTGGCAAGGTGGTGACGGCTGGAAGGCTTGAAGGAGACAGGCCCTGATTCCCCCGATACATTACATTATATTGACACACTTCAGTACATGTAGGGAGAATCGCTGAGGCCCTTGTCTTGTGCAACCCCTGACCTGATTGCACTGCCGTCGTCGCTAGCCCGTCCTCCAGGCGAGGCTCTTGAAAATCGTAACATTCGACGCGAATAATAAATTTTCCGACCAACCAGCGCCGAGGCTTCTGTGACGTCAACGCGTCAAAACCAGGATGTTTTGTGATATCCAAGCGACAAAAATGGATGATGCGACGCGAATTCCAAATAGAAAGTACTTAATACTTGCATCGCTGACGCGCCAAAGCTAATAAATGGAGTTTGATGCTGTGGCTAAATTTTGCTGAATTTAGTGATTTGGTATCAAATTGCATTTAATTATTTTATCACAGGTTTGGTTTGTTATTATAAACAAATAATTAACTTTTTAAGCAATGTGTCACTACGTATTTATATTCACATTTGTTGATGCCACTAGATATATACATTATATTACAGATAAACGGGAAACACTGAAGTTATGGAATTATATAGGCCTATGGCTGTCGTACAAGGTTAGTATGTAGTGGCAAGGAACTATTACAAGTAAATACATTTTTTTAAACATCTGTGGTGCGGCAGATGAGCTAGTATTCGCATTAAGGATAGTTTTTAGTGTCTCGTCGCGTCCCTTGCATAGTATCTGTCGCACTATTTAGATTCCAGCATAACTCTGAAATTAAATATTATAAGTACACGTTCACGCACAGAAACACAAACACAAGAACTAAATGTAAAACACGTAAAAAGTTTCATAAGAAATAACGACAGAAACAAGAAACGTTATCGAGACGAAAAAAGGGAACAGTGGTCTACGACGTGCGGTGATAGAGATGCAGAGATCTTCAGCAGCCACTGCCGTGGGCGATTCGGTTTTTTGGATCCTGTGTCGGGAATTCGGCCCACGTTGTGTGTTTGTGCTGTTCGTGAGAATGTTCGTGTTTTCTTGATTATTTAGTATTTTTTTTTAATTATGGTGTTTTAGATTCTTGACTATCGTTACTGGCCGTGGGCATTTAAGGTGTTGGCCATTAAATTCTAAATAAAGTGATAAATGCGGCAGTGGAAGTACAGGGGATAGATACTGGACTGTGACTCTTTGTTGGACTAACGCGTTGGTTGGAATTAAGTGTGAAAATAATGTTATGATAGAGAGTAAAAATTTACTCTGAAAGTAACATTTTTCTAGTGAATTATGTAACTCACACACAAAGTTTTGAGACAACGCAGACATAATTTTTGTTTTACAGTGTTCTCGTTAACGTATTCAAAAACCGTCTTCAAGTTTTTATACTGAAAAATATAATTTTAAGTTATCAATTATGGTTTGTAGTTTACGTTGTCGATATTTTTCTTAGAAAACAACAACTAAAACATGAAGATTACACCATTTAACCCCAACATAACCCAAACATAACTTTTCCCATTTAAAAATATAACAACTTTATAAATGCTATGATGTGGTTTTCTTTTTGCCGTCAGAATATAATTGTTGAAAATTACATAAAATAACTTAACTTCGAAAACTTAAACGCATTTTGTACGTTATTGGCACTGTACCTAAACCGATACCATTTATATACGCTGCTAATAATCACACGTGTTTCTTCTGTGCATTTGTTTACATATACACAGAAAAAGTAGACACGAGGTACGCAGAAAGGTTTTCTAAAAATATCTTAGAAACATATCCACACAAAAATTCAAGGTTAGTTACAAATTTGGTGTAAACATATCAGCGAGAATCTTTTGTGCTGAGAACGCTTGCAAAAATTATCGTGAAATTTTAATGAACTGTTATTGTTATACGTTTTTGCAGGGTTCATTTATCCCCTGAATGGTTCTAAGGAGATAAATATACCAAAACATCAAATGCATTTTGCTACTTCATATACATGATAAAGAAGTGTATAGATTTTTAAGAAGCACGCCTCTTTCATTTAGCCTGACATGAAACAATTTTATGAAACAACAGTAAGGTTTGCAAAATACGTCATTAAAAATTGTATTGTCCACTGCAGTAAAATACAGTTTTATTAATTAATTAATTTACTGTAAGGTTACATGAGCCAAAGCTCGTCGTCTTGGGAGAATACAAATAACATACAACTTACATGGCAGGTAATACAGTACAACAAAAACAAAATAAAACAGAATCCCTAATGTAAATATCGCAGACTGAGAGTAATTACACTGTTAAAAATTGCCGTAAATTCACAGAAATATTTACAGAAAGGTACCGTAAATTTACGGAAGTAGCTTCCGTATTTTTTGTTTACGGAAATTTGTGTGTATTGCCAGTTTACGGATGTTTGACCGTAACTTTCCATAAATTCATGGAACTATGGTTCTGCAATTTTAAAGCATATTGTACTGTGTTTATTAAAAAAAGTGGTATTAATAATCACCATGAATCCTGAAGTTAATGTGCATGCACAGTGGTACTAAGCGAAAGGAGACAAGACAAGCTAAGGTAATAGAAGTTAAGTGCTGCTTCCTGGTTGTCCACACTTTGCCGCGAAGAGAAGAGCAATACAAACAAGGACGTGTATTGTGCATGGACAAAGGGCTAAATAGTCCAGTAAGAGACGGAAGTGTTCAGAGTAGTGACCACGTGGGTGTTTTGACCCAACTGGAAGCAAAACCGGCATAAGGTGCATTTGAATAGCAGTTGTCCGCCCGTCCCCCGGGTGTTGCTATTGGGCTACAGATACATTAGGGGGCGTGTCCTAGGCTGGGATTGGTTGTTGGGGTCTTTCGGTACGAATAGTACCTAAGTGCCATGAGGCTTAAGCCCCGCCCTAGAAGGGGTTGGGCAGGGGAAAAAGGGGGAGGAGAAGTGAGGGGAGCGGACCATTTTGGTACAAGTTATGCATAAACACCATAAGGGGTAAGTGGATGTCTGCTCCCTCTCCTGCACCCTATGCTTGTACTAGCCTATCTCTACCCTTATGGCATACCTCCTCCCTGTCATAACCCTCCTCTCCTTATCATATACCACTGTCCTGTCTTAAAGCATCCCGTGTAGCCTCTCTTGCCCCCTCCCTTTCCTTAGAACATACCCTTATAGCCTACCCTACTCAATGGACACACACATCTTGTATTCTTTTTGCTTCAACACAGCTGAAAAAATCGCTCCTGTTCTCTGTGCTTAACGCTAGGGTGTATGTACCTTTAAAGTTATTTATTTCTACAGAATAAAATCTTTTTCTCATAATGTGATTAATAAAGTCCTCTAAAATCAGGATATCAAATACAAGAGTTGTTTCTTATCAAGTTTATATCTTACCACTGCATGAACATCACATACTTGTAAGTTGTCACTTTGGTACAGTGGTTAGAGCTTCTGCCTGGTAATTATGAGGTCGTGGGTTCGAATCCCAGCAAATGCGAAACATTTTTCACATCACTAAATAGTCTGCAAGATTCTCGAGTTATAATAATTAATAAGTAAACGTAGAATTTCTGGAAAATGTAGTGCCAGTTGATTAAAGAAATTTAATATTTTTGTGGAAAATGGATTGTCCGTAATTTTACGGAGGGTTCCGTTATCAAGAAAAACTGGTGTCCGTTACTTTACGAAGATTTCTGGATAATTTTTTGCCAGTACTTTTCCGTAATTTCACCGAAATTTTTTCTAACAGTGTATTTTTCTCTAGTCATATATGTATAAATGTGTTAAGTATAAACAGACAAGACAAAGCAACAAATATAAACATTACTATATTCTAAACAATATTGCACAGAACAGAGTAAAATTTACTCTACGGAAGAATTAGATAAACAATTTAGTAGGTCTACGGATCTTGATTGCGAAAATATGGAACAAAATAAAAATAACAAAACAGTTAGCTCTTTTAACGCATTTACCAATGATTGAGTTCTCATTTAGTTAATCAGAGTCAACTGTAAAACTTAATACCAATGGTGATACGTAATGTTGTTCTATGAATGTATGATGTAAGATGTTTTATGTGTAGAAATGTTTACAGAAATATTTCGATAGGTGAGAAATTCAGTGAAGAAGCGTGTACGTGTTTCAAGGGAAGCGGAACTTAGGAGTGACTAGGCACAACTCTGAGTTGTGTGTGGAACCTTAAGACTAGTATTGCCGGCAAATCTCCAGCCAATAGTATTTAACAGGTAAGGAACGTATTCTGTAATAACACGATTACAATAATAGGAAATCTCTCTCTTTGGTCGATTTATGTAGGCATGTTATTGTCACGTGCTATGGTTAGTGCCACGATGTTTTCGCGGAAAGAATTTTGTCCCAGTTTGTTTCAGTGCCTGCAGCTCCGCCTCGTGGTATTGACAGTGTGTCTTTGTGAAGTGACGTCTATCATTCGACTGCGCCAACATAAATATGGTCACTGCAACACCACACGTCTGTTATTTGCGGATAGAACTTCAAGACACGCGAGATTTAAAACATCCAATCACTGACTATGGAGCAGAACTGTAGACGCGCCCGCTGGGCACTGAAACAAACTGGGTCAAAATTATTTCCGCCCTAGTTATGGTGTACATTCAGATGTAACGAAGCTTTCCTTAAAACGCCACCATGATTCTCCACTGGTTGAAAGCAATATCCAGGTTTATCGTAAAAGCCATTTCAGCAATAAACAATATGTGTATCATTCAAGCTGTTGAGCGAATTTACTTCTACCGATGTTGGGGTAACTTTTTCTGCTAGGTTCTTTAAGCTTATGTGGTAAACAGTGCTTAATTATTCGTCAGAAGCAAGAACAGTACCATAATCATGTCAGTGAATTCGGAAAGACACCCGCAACTCCTAGTAGTATTTTTTCTTTAAGAGTGTTTCTTAACTCTGAAGCAGCTTACATACATTACACCAGTGTACCAGAAGACAGGTTATACTAACCAACAGCCGCTTTGCAAATAGTCTATTTAAGAAATAAATCATTACTGTTAAAATGGCAAACATTGCCACCAAATGCATTGGGAAATATTTCAGTTGCATCAGGTTTATGACACAAGTGTTAGTATATCATAAATTTAGGCTCAGTTTCAGTCGTTATATTGAATTTTATTATTTTTCGAAATTTTGGAATTTCAGCTCGAAATTTCGATGTAGTTTAGTGATTCTGGTCACATGATTGTCGCATGCTATTGTGCTTCAACTCGTACTTTGCCAATGTTAGTACTGTTGTGGAGCACTTTCGATGCTCGTTTGTTCGATGTTTCGGCAGATTCTTCTGTTGCATTTCTTACTACTTTTGCCTTCAAACACCACATTGTCAAGATGAGCGTTCTTGATGTTCCTACTTTTAAAATACTACTACTTTTAAAATATTTATAGAATTAAGGACAACTGCAGAAATTAATGTTTTGAAAATTTATATGTGTTTACGTAAAATATTTTCTAATTTTATACTAGAATTTTGGTTGAAACGTTCAGCTGTCCTTAGTTGTAGTGGTATTTAATAGTACGATTTGGTGAATATCGGAGTAATAATTATCTATTAGTTACTCGTGATGTAATGTTTATCAAAACCGTGTACCTATTACGGAAAAATATTGTTAATTAAATGATTTTATGATATGTGGACAATTGTTTTAGATAAGAAAATGTTTAGGCAGATTTCCTCATACAGGACGTATAGCTCTTGCATTTTAAATGACCATCCTATTAAAATAAGTACATTCCGTGGTCCAAAAACATTCGGAAAGTAAGGCAAAAAAAGGTCACAAGTGTTGAATTCTGTAAGCGGTGACCCTTAGCTTAGCTAAGCTGTAGTAACAGCCCTGCCAGAGATTGCCTCACACTGGATGGAGTGACCTACCATGATGTAGTAGTCGTGTTATCGTTACTTCCTGTGCGCATGCTCTAACGACTAAGCTCCCCTTACCACTCCGCCCTCCTGACCCCTACACCGTGTTCTTAGCAGCAGAGTTATCAATCATTTACTTGTCGATGGCGCGCTATCTAACCATGCCATAGTATGTTGGGAATGAGCCCCTCTCCGTGCAGCTATTCATGAAGCTAATACTGGAGGTCACTTGACGGACCTTATATATCGGAAATTGAGCTACAGCACATCGTTAACTGCAAAATGCATGTTTCATCCCATCACTTCTATTTCCCTTTTTTTTTTTTTTTTTCATGAATGTTAGGATTATATTTTCCTTACAAACATATTTTTAACCACTTATATCAATAAATTACACCATGAGTGTAATTCAGATTACTTGTCCGTCTATAAAATTATTTTGTTCGTTTTACAAGGGACGTTTCAGATTTCTCATCCGTAATATCTCAATGCACTTTATCCTGTTTTCTAAATTCTTCTTTACTAATATACCTACTCGCGTTTATCGTCGCCTATAGATAATAATGTTATTTTTATGTTTGAGGTGTTTGTAATTTACAGTTCCGTATTTGTGCAGAACGTGTATTTTTAGAGGAGTCTTCGTGCTTACTATAGAGATATAACTATCCCTTTTAGATGTCTAAAGTTATTGTTGTAGAGAATAATATTCTTTAACATACTTCACATCACAAATTGTAATTTGTAACAATACTCAGGAATCGCTAAGTTCGTTCGTACTTTACATTTCGCTGAGTCAGAAGGACGTTAAAATTTTTATAAGTTTATTAAGAGAATATAAAATACTATCGGGACAGTTAAGGATGCGTGGTTTTGTCAAGGAATGACAGTTGGTTGTATTTATAATTTAGTGGAATATTAGAGAGGGCTAACCACATTGCACATGTTTCCAGGTAATATTTGAGCGTGATTCAACGCGAACACTGAAGAAGTATTTCGTACGTGACAGTACCGTTGGCTGACCTACTCTTCAATGTGCTCCTACATGATTGTGTATTTCTTACTATTTAGATGAAGGACAAGATTGGTAAATATTTGAAGGGGGAGAGAGATATATGGATAGTTTTTTAAAATTCGGCATTTATCGCTGGTGAAGATCATACGAAGTTAGTGTGGAGCAGCAGTGGATCGAAAAAGCGTGGGGAAGCGAAAGATCTTCGAGAAAACGCGCTTGTCATCAGCTACGTCCGACAAGTATCTCAAATGCAAAATTCGAAATCGAATTCATGTAGATATGCCCGGTTTTCTTAAGCGGGTTATTGACAGCATGGTGAGAGTGAAAGCGTTCGGATTTGATCGTTATTACAGATGTGTTGTTGAATGTTCGTGTAATTAATAACGCGTTTTTAATTGCTACCACATACTACGTTACGGTTATATCCGTCAGTTCGGATTAGTTAACAAATTTTGTATAACTCAATTTAAAAGAAAAATTCTGTATTTAGTGATGTGATTGTTTTAATTCATCCCAAAATTCTTTAAACATATCCGCTGAATAAGATACAAGAACACTTCAACATACTTGCACATAATCTAATAAAATCTTACTATAATGGCGTGGTAAAATGTTACTGTAATAAAATTTAATGACTTAGAAATATCTCACACACTCAATATAAATAATAAAGCGTATATTTGTCTCTTTCGTAAAATTAATGCAACAAAATTACTCAAGAATAGCGTGATTCTGGAATATTCCATGAAATCTGTGATTTTGACTTACAAAAAATAGTATCATGCTTGGTGCACTAAGGTCGTTTAAATGATATTTAAAATTTTATTTTGTTCTTTTAGGATACTCAGACCATTTTAGCTAAATTTAACTTTTCTATACACAAATTGCCTTCACACAAAAGGCGTCCAGAATTTAATGCGATGGTAAAGTGAGATAAATTAAATACCGAAGAATTTCGATTTCTCTGTCCACGAATAATAGTTCATATTTCATCACTCTTTCAAAACAATTTATATAGGGATTATATAGTGTAAATAATGTTCGCGTTGAATTTTGAATCAAAATGCGTAATGTATTCTAATTATTAAATGTTATTTTCTATTAATGGTTATTAATTTTTTTGAGTCCATGAATGTTCAGGTACAAATGTCTAGAAAATTCTTAATTTTTTCCCGATAAAATTGTTACTTAATTTTATTTCGAAAGTATTTTTTGAAAGACATTTATTACTGGCAACACGTTCTGCTCCGTAACGTCATAACAGATTACCTACACGCTAAAGTTGTTTACCGAGAAAACTCCGAATTCGTTTTCCTGTCTTTAAATATGTATATTATCGACAGTATCAAAATTAACTGAAAATTTACGTATCTAAGTTTATTCCAAGTCAAGTATTTAAACATATAACGACATTATTTTTTATGCTTGGAATTTTTTTAATGTTAAGTTTCTTTAAGAGCAAAGACACAGACGTTTGATGCATGTGTTGTAATGTATTTCGTCCAGTTGTGTCTATTCACTATGTCCTGATATATGCTCGATAAATTATGGCCAGTCTTCTCCGTCTAAATTCGCCTAGCCGAGTCTTCGCAGCGGGTGGTTAGGCACTCGAGAAGGGTTGTAAGTCGCGACTATTGTCTTAAATGCGTCTCGCGATATTAACTTCTGCTCCAGCACAGATGATTTAGGGTGAAAGCGCTGCAGTTTGCCTTGTTAATTAAGTCCTCACTCTATTGGTCTATAAAGTCAGATCGTGGATGTCAATTGTTCGGGCGCAAGTCAAAAAGGGTTCAAGTATCTTTGTAAATAGGAAACTTGAGATAGAAGATGTTTAACTGTTTCACATTCACTGTTATTTACGAGCAATATAACGCTTGATGTTCTCCACGCGTCGCGTGCATTAAGTGTTCCGAGTCTTTTTATAAGCGTGGTGTAACTTCTAAGTTATGTATAAAGGACCAAATATTAGCTTCATTTTAATTCTTTAAAGCCTATGTGACATGAAAATTCACTCCCCAACCCCGAAAAATATCCGATATAATTATAAACAAATTTTAATATCCTACTAATCTTAAGGTTAATACACATTTTGGCACTAAAATAATAATTACACAGTTAGTTTTTGGGAAAGGTAATTATATCGTGCATTAGTAATGGAAATATTTTGATAGCATGAAATACAATATGCTACGATGTACACTATTAATTTGCGATAGACAAGTTAGCATCTACTGTTAGATTAATAGCTTAAATACGAAAAATTTCAGACATTCAGTTTATTTTGCTGCAACCTGTAACTAGGAAGTGACATTTACGTAATCATTTGAAGCTGTACAAAAAAAAAATGGATTTACGTGATGCATATTTCTATCAAAAATACTATTCAAAATCTCTACTTTGTTCCAAATCTAAAAATTACTGAAGCTCTACGGTCAAATAAACGTATGTTTCACTAATTACGAAGCTCATATAGGGTGTACAACACGTCTCCATAGAATTGTAGAAGGAAACTCCTTTATAATATGTTTATTACTAATCATACCTGTTTTCGGATCGTCTGCCTAGAAACTATACAATCTAAGCTTTCTTCTTAATAATTACGTTATCTTATAAAGTAAAAAACTAGCATTATTTTTCATACTTACGTAAGCATCATTATGACGCGAACACCACCTCCATATCTGTACGGTTTAGATAAATATCTTCGGCTGGTAGAAAATAAATGATATGCCTTTTCGCCCCTTTAGGAGTCGAAATTCCAAAAAATCTTAATTTGACACACTAAATACCTGTTCAAGTATCTAAGTGTAGTGAAAATCACGATGATAGATCGTTTAGTCGAAGCAAAATTGATCGTTCTTTTAAAATCACATATAACCCCTGTACCGTACTGAGAGCACGAATTTTTTAAAAACCTTGAAAGCTTTTTCCGGCCACCTACCTAATCACATCCTAAAATAAAAATTAACTGTTTATCTTGACGTGATCGATAGATATCGAGGATTTATCTGAATCACATTACTGGTAGTTTCACCTCCTAAGAGACAGCATTTCGAAAAACCCTTTAATCACGTTTAAGAATACTTTATTGGTGTCTTGTGGACGTGAAAAACATGACAGTAGCCCGCTGGCCTCAAGTTAGGTCAACGATTAATTGAAAACACATTTTACCACTTTGCACCCCTTTTCACCTCCTGAGGTGTGGAATTTCGAAAATTCGTGAAATAGTTTTTCAGGTATTTTAGTAATCATCATTCTTAAACAAAAATCACGTCGCTACATAAAAAAAATTAATGTGGTCGAAACATAAGGATTGTGCATCGAAAACATATTTTACCCTTTTTTTACTTCTTTGGGGCCGAATTTGGAAAAGACGTTTAAATGTCATGTATATACTTACCTAAGCATCAATCTTAAGCAAAGTGCTCTTCGATATCTCGGTTGGTTCGATAGATACAGAGGAATGTTTGAAAATACGTTTAACATATTTTCACGCCCTTAACTATCAAATTTCGAAACTTCTTTGAGTCCCCTATGTCATTAATCTGTACACGGAACTATTTGAAGTAAAAAACACGACGATAGCCAATTGTCTTCTAGTGACTAGACTACTCTTTAAAAACATATTTCCCCACTTTTTACTGCTTGGGAGTCGAATATCAAAAAAAAATCCTGATACTACTTTTTGGATATTTTCGTAAGAATCATTTGAAGTGAAAACTAACTCTCTATCCTGAAGGATTCGGTAGATATAGATAACTAATCGGAAACACATTTAAGGTATTTCCCCTCCTCCTCCTTAATTGTTGAATTTTGAAGAATCCTAAAATTGGCTAATATGCTTTTTTATGTGTGCTCCGCTAAAGTAAAAATCACGATGATAGGCAGTCTGGTTCTTGCTCTATCTACGTTTCTTCGGAAATGTAGTTCAACCCTTTTCACTTACTTAGAGATCGATTTTCGAATTATCCTTTCTTAGTGCTCGCCTACGACCTGAGAGGAAAATACACAAGACATTTCACGATTCTAGGTCCAGCGGTTTGGGCTGCAGTTTTACACGCCAGTCGGTCAGACAGTCAGACAGTCAGTCAGTGTTCACCTTTAAGTACAGAGACCAGTAGTACGCCCGCCAGTTTGCTCGCAAGTGTCACTCAAAACAGATACATCTTTGTGCACCAGATTTGTAGTTCAGTCTTCAAGCGTTAGAATGACAAATCTGGTAGCTGAGATAACTCTGCAGCAGGATAAGTAGCTATAGCTGTCCACGCAAAAAGCAGTCTTAAGTTTGTCCCTGTATACCACTAACAGTGACTTCGCCTGAGCCTTATTTATAATCACAGCAAAGTTGACGTTGTGGGGTAGTTACAGAACGTTAAATGAAAGAAGTTAATATAATGAAATACGTAGTTTACGTGGTATTAAGACCGATTTCCCTCGAGAAAAACCGTTGGTGATGGTGCCCTCAGTAACGAATTTGTTTTTAAATACCTTCACTTGAAGTTAAAAGGCATTAAGGAATTTTGGCGGGATTATGTTTCGCTGAAATATAAACGTATTTGGTGCCGCAACCTTAATGCTAGTGAAATGGTATGTGTGGGCTGATTCTGTCGAGGAATTTCAGTATATAATGGACTGCATAATCCATTTTCATCACTTCGAATGACTTCATACAAATTCGACTAATTTCGATTGCTTTGCAGATTTTTTGCGTCAGACTTGCACGTTTGCACAGCTTTTAGAAGGAATTTCAGCCCAGGACCTCACGAACAATAGATCGAAGCTACAAACAACTGTACCACATAACGTTGAAATTATTTATGAAAACTACTTTTAAAAATGAAATATAAATTCCCTGTTCTCATAGAGGTTGTACAACACCGCGTCACGATAGATCTGTAGAATGAAACTCCTGTACAATTTGTTTCTCGCTGGTCGTTCTTGCTTTTCAGATCGTCTGCCTTGGAAGTTCGCAAACAACGTTTTCTATTTAATTAAGTTATCTAATGAATTAAATTAAAACCTTGCGTTAATTTTTTCAGGTACTTACGTAAGCATCATTCTGACACGAATACCACCTAAATATTCCTACTTGTTAGATAAGGATCATCGGCTGATATAAAACCACTTTACGCCTTTTTTTAACCAATTTAGGTGACGATTTCTAAAAGTCTTAATTTCGCACCTTAAAAATTTGTTCAAGTATCCAAGAGAAGTGAAAATCACGACGATAACTCATTCATTCAAAGCAAAATCGACAATTCATTAAAAATGTCCGAATTTTAAAAAATCTTAAAATTTTTTTACGGCCATTTACGTAACCATCATCCTGAAGCAAAAATTAACTGAATATCTCGATGGGTTCGGAATAGATCGAAGGTTTATCTAAAACATATTCAAGGTATTTTCACCTCCTAAGAGGCTTAATTTCGAAATACACCTTTATCACATTTTAGATTATTGAAATTGAGTATCGCGGACGAGAAAACACGACAATAGCCTGTTGGGTTCAAGATATATTGACGATTTTTAAAAATATATTTCATCACTTTTCACCCCTTTTCTACTATTTATGTGGGTAATTCCGTAAATTCCTGAATTTTTTCCGTGGTATTTGAGTAAGCACCAGTCTTAAACAAAAGTCACGTTGCAATATAAAAGTTATTGGCGTCGATATGTATCGATTGTTAATCAAAAAAATACCCATTTGTTAACTTCTTTGGGGCCGAATTCGGAAAAAAATATTTTATTAGTATTTGGGGTATTTACAAAAGCATCAATCTAAAGCAAAGAATGCTTAGATATCTCGATTGGTTCGATAGATATGGAGAAATAGTCGAAAATACATTTCACGTATTATCACCCCCTTAATTAAAGTATTTCGAAACGTCTTGGAGTCCTGTCATATGTATATACATATCCAACTGAAGTAAAAATCACAACAATAGTGAAATGTGATTCATTGATATATAGACGATTCATAAATACACATTTTGCCCCGTTGTACTGCTTGAGAGTCGAATAAAATATACTATAACTGCTTTTTGGGTATTTACTTAAGCAAAATTTTGAAGTAAATACCAAATATCTATCACAAAGGATTCGATAGATATTGATAGTTAATTGGAAACACATTTAAGGTCTTTTCACCACCTTAAATGTTTTATTTTGAAATATCCTTAAATTGGTTAATATGAATTTTCATGTGTGTTCTAGTATAGTAAAAATTACAATGACAAGCCGTCGGTTCGAACTCTATTGACGTTTCTTCGGAAACACATGTCACTTTTTTCACCCACTTAGAAGTAAAATTTCGAGAAATCCCTTCTGAGTGCTCGCCTACGACCTAAGGGGAACCCAAACAATAAATTTTACAAATCTAGGTCCAGTGATTTGGGCTGCAGTTTCATATGTCAGTCAGTCAGTGTTCTCATTTATACAATATAGAGATTTAAGAAAGTGAAATTAATTGTTGAAATCATATGAATTAAAGACACAACCTAAAACGACTAAATGTTAATACCATTCATAATTAGTTATCTACAATTACTAGCAATTAAATTACATTTACAATATCAAACTCAAAAGTGTTGCATTAGAATGGTTAGTTGTGAATGAAGTTTACAGGTATAAACAAACGTAAATTTTTAATATAATTTTGCATAGGCATATATTTTGTTATCTATTGATTTTTAAATTCATTATCTTAAAAGTAGTTCGAAAACTCATTTCTCATGTACAATTGAACCACTGAGTATTTTTTTAAGAATATAGTAGTTTTACAAATTAAGTTGGGAACGGAAACGTTCCGAAAGTAAGACGGGAGAGATGATAAGGTGTCAAAATACTTTACGTGATGTTATATCCCATTATAGCCATTTTGGGTTTTACAAATTTTACCTTTCAAAAAGAATGCACATGATGTATTTTCTTGTTTCTCGGCTTGTCTAGACGTCACAATTTACCCACTGAACGTAATTACTGGCTTGATAGTGAATTAAAAGCATACAATGTACAGAATTAATCGAATCCGAAAATAATACAATTAAAAAACTTTTATATAGGGCCTACATATACACCTATGAAGGCATAAAAAGAATAGGCATTACAAATCTCAAAATAAAATCACTACTTGATGAACTTAGTGAATTAATTTAGAATATGTTGATATAATGAGACTGTTCTTATCCCGACACACTGAAACAATAAAATATAAGAATACGTATAAAGTTAGACTACAGGTGTTGCCTCTTCGTGAATGAAATGTCTTCACTAACAAGTTTGGCTTGATCTGTGGAAAAGAAAACGTTTGAGACAAGCGTTAGTATTGGTCATCAGGGAAGTAAACTTGCAATTAATATATTATTTATTCCTGAAGATTCTTCAAGTCGTGCAGTCTTCGGAAAATTTACTGATAACTCTTTTTTGATAAGTTTGAAAAAAAAAACAGAATTCAGGGTATTGGGAACAGAATGAGATAAGGCAATGATATTGACACGATTACTAATTAGCTGGAAGTAATGAAATACTAGTTATTCGCCGAAACGTCTGCATATTGACTCTATAGAGCTAAATTATTCTGCTCTGAAATGCAGTAGTGAACCTAAACATCAAGTAACTATTCCCTAGGCATGCGTAAAAAGAATTATTATAATATGTGGTTGGTGTTCGTCCTTCATCATATCAGATTTTTTTGGAAAACATGAAATTGCTATACGCAACTAAAGCAGTACTGGTGTCAGTAGCACATGCTCTTAACATTAATATAGTCAATCCTTTCATACTTTTAAGACTTATTCCATGGTACAGCACCGTGAATAATAAAAATAATTCCGAACGGTCATAGCAGAGAGATCCGTGGAAGTAGGCCAGAGAAGAAACGTTTTGAAGGGAAGTTTACAAATTTTTCCATCTACATCTTAGCCAAAAGTAGCATCACACAATCGATTTGACTGGAAGGGAAATTTCTTAGAAAGTAGGGAAGAGCAAAGGAATACTTAGTTTAGGTTAGTTATGGTACGGAAATACCTCTCACAAATTTACAAAATTCAGTGTCACATTATGTACAAGTTGTTTTACGGAATTCCAAGAAAGAAGTTAATATTTAAGTTTTTGATATGCATGAGTGTACTATTTATTTTGTAATTTATGTTGTAGCCTTCTGTAATAAAACAAGGAGTAGAGGAAGTTTACTTTATTCTAAGATTATTTTAGTTTTGTTTATCAATACGCATCATAATTAACTACTATCTGTAAACAAATTGTTCTACAAACAAAAATGGAAGTGCGTCAAAGTTCATTATAGTATTCAAGAAATATAAATATTTTTCATGCATTCAGCACTCATAATTTTTAATGAAACCAATTAGTATGTAAATGAAATTTTACTATTACATTTTTCCCAAATTTGTTAAGAGTTCCCTGTGTTCACAAATCCTCCTAGATTTAAACTGCTTTTTAACCTTTCAAAAAATCGTTTTTATCAATTAACATAAAAAGTTTACGACCCGAAATTTTTTAGTTCAGTCTTCACACGTCTATGTTTGCAAACTTTACCATGTACTGATATTTAACACTTTTTTTGTAACCTAAATGCACAAAAAAGATTTCTCTAAATATTAAGATGCACAATTTTTTATTGGAAATTATACGTTATTTGAGAAACGATTTTTTGATTGTGAGTCCCGAGAGCGCAAAACTCTGAAATACTGTACATTTAAACCAGTTCCCAGAAAAAACTAGACGTGACTTAAAGAAAAATCGGGATTAGTGTGGAACAAAACGTGAAACGGGATTTCACAATAAAGGCACGCTCTATATTATGTCTAAATAACAGCGATTGAATTTGTGAATATTTCAAACGTAACTGGTTAAAATGAACCTAGTAGTAAGAAGCTGGGTCAAATATTTTAAGCATTGTATGGCTACAGCAATATATGTCTAAAATATGTATCATAATTAAATAAGTAGCAATTTCATAAAATGAAAAAAAAATAAATTTTTTTTACTTGTTACATCGTGCGCAAACAGTCTTACTTATTTTCGTCATACGGAAACAGCCTAACACACTGCAAACATGTCTATATGACACTCTATTCTAACTTGTTGCCGACAGACCTACAGCGGTACACAAAATGGCTTGCAAAGTATGCTCTATAAAATCTCATAAAAATCCGTTGTCCAAGATCAATGCCTCAGCAAAAGTTCTGAAGTATTCCAATCACAATTTTGTTTATAAAAAGCATTCAAATTAATGTTCGCTTTCATCTTGTGATCTGTAGGCCTAGTTCACAGAGTAATGTGTTAAAACGGTAAGAGGTAAAAGAGTTTGACCAGTAATACGTAATCTGTGCCCCAAGCCGGAAAACTACTACTGTACGACGTTACACAATTCATGAATACATATGGCTGATTTATCTGGTAATAACACTGTAAAAATATGACTTAAATGGATTCCGTTGGAAAAACCAGTCATAAATAATTGTTTAAGCCTATAAACTTTCTAAACAAAGAAACACAATATCTTGTAGCTGAAAAACCAACGAAAATCAATATGGAACATAAAATTTGTATCTCAAAATCCAATTTTGGCATTGTAAGCCATAGGATAATTAAAATAGCCTAAACAGAGCAAATTCATAAATTAAAAACGAGCAAATAATTATTTTCATTCGATTTCGTCGACTACTTTTTCCAAACATTTGAAATCAAATAATACCCAGCTGTTATGGTGCAGGAGTATCACACCGTAAGTCTTAAGGGATCGTAAGAATACTATCTTATTGGAATATTTAAATTAAAATTGTTTATTTCTTTGGTTGATTTATGCGCCTTCGAACAGCACAAGCCCTCGGTAGTGGACCACAGGGGTATAAAAGTTAGCAACGGCTTTTTTCAAGCATTCGTTTGAAGCGATTTTTAAAAACACTGGAAAACAGAAATCATAATTTCCGGAGCCTGGATCGAACTCGGATGCTTCCTAATGAGAGCCGGGTGTTTTACCAGTTCTCCACCACGTTCGGGTAACAAACTATTTATTTAATGAAAGGGAGAGACGTAAAGCGTATCAAGTAAACGTAATGACAATAAAAGCTGGTATCATCCATGAGACATAATATAAGAGTGTTGCACCTACGATAAAGTGGACTTAGCGTTGTCTTCCGTGGAAGTTGTTGGCATCGTTAGAACTTGGCATAATGCTGGGAAGAGGCGTAGTTGGCACTCCTCCCGAAATAACGTCCATGTTACAACCTGTTGGGCTGCATTCAACCTAGATTCCACACAGTTACGAATCAGAAATGTCAGCCAACTGGCGACTGCCGTGACGACACGCTTCGTTTAACACACCCAATCAGTTCTCCAAATTATCATTATTGTTGCCTTCCATTGTCGTTCCTTACTGCTCATGTCATAATCCCAGGAGCTCAAGACCTCCATGCCAAGCCTTGACGAAATCTCTCGTTTCTAAAGCAATTTGAATGTTACGAGTCAAATTTACCTCACTCGTGCGTCATCTTAGGTTAACTCGTGGAAGGAAGAGTTACCAAACACATGGTGTTTATGGTAGTGTTAGTCAACCGATTTGTAACTTTTTACAATTTTTTTAATAACCATAGAGTTGCAGGCTTGAAATACATATACTAAAACTTCAACTCTGGTGTTGTGTTTTAACATAGTGATAGTAGTATTAGACTTATAATTTTTCTTTCTACAGATCTGAATTATTTTTTCAAGTATTAGCATGAAATAAAATCAACAGAAAAATAATAAGTCTCATAAAAAAGTATACCATAATTGAACCGGGTAACCTTCAGAAGATGCAGAAAGAGTTACAAAATGATAATCAAGTTTAGCAACACCTTAACTTCAAATGGTTTTCAAATTTTGCCAGTAAAACTTTTTATTTTCTGCGTCCAATGAGCATATAACTTAGATTTTTTTTTCACACTCTTTTGGGTGTCGGGACACTCGTACTTCACGAGTAGAAATAACCCATATCAGCTTCACGGTACTTACATAATTTATTATTTTTTAAATTTATCTGGAAATTTAATAAATTATTTAATTGTAACAAATAAAAATTCTATGAACATCGTTCTTATGATTTTCTCCAATTCACAATTCCATTTTCATAGAATAAAACAAAAATTGCCATTTAATGGTTAACATATAGGCCTGCTTACCTTAACATAGATGCAAATTAACATATATAGTTAAATTCGATAACGTTCATCTAGAAGTATGAAATTCTCTCTCTAAATTTTATAACATGCTGGACGTTCACCAATTAACTAGCGAATATAAATTCAGGCAGTTATGTGTAGCAATAAAATAAATTATATCGGTCATATAGTTCTTGGAACAAATGTTTTATAAATTACGTATGCACAACGTGAAATATTAGAAATTATTGAATAAATATTACTAAACACGACATCAATAAACAATATTAAATTGGGAGTTACCGTACTTAGTACTAAATGTGTACCAGGTATTAAGAACATTTGGAAAATGATTCTCATGCATGTCATATGGTCTAAAATTTTTCAAAGGGCAACAATTTTTAAAAACTGAGTACGGTATAAACAAAGTACACAAAATATAAAGTTTTTGTACTAAGCCCTACATGCGTACCAATTGATAAAACTCCTGATTAATATTTCTACTAGATATGTCACGTGATCAAGAAATTTTCAAATGGCTGCCAATGTGTAAAAATTAAATTAAAAAATTAAGTAAATACGTTAAAGTATTTTTTCTTACTTAAAACGTTATGTGTAACGATGTTGTGAAAAAAGAAGTTTTAAAAACTGTCATTTTGAATTAAAGAAAATGGCATGAACAAAACATAAACGTCAAAGCCATCATATGAAGTACTATATGGGTAATGTGTTTACTGACATGGTGAAAAATTATTCCTTGTGAATCTTATGAAAGGAATACAGCACGAATAAAAACATAAAATGCATGCAACGTTTCTACGAGCTATGTGTGTTACAATGTACACCAAATTCAATAATAAGTATGGTTCCTTTGAATATCTCGTTTTCTCAAAAAAAAAAAAAAGTTCAAATAGCTACGTTTTTTATGTACGAACTCAGCTCGAACAAACTATGTTTAAGTAACGTCACCTTACTAAGTACTACATGCGTGCCAATATTAATGAAACTTTGAAAAAAATTTCTTCTGATACTTCATGTATCCAAAAATTTAGGAAATTGTCACCCCATTGATAATATGAAGACCGAATGAGCAAATACTTGAGTGTCAATTATTCTTACTAAGTGTTTTACGTTCACTAATTTTGATAAAATTTTAATACATAAATCCTTATATATGTTGTATTGAAAAACATAAAAAATAACCATAGTGTTAAAAATTAGGAAGTAATGGTTACAAATGTGATAAAGTCAAGTCACTTTATAAGTGTTGTTTGTACCAAGTATAATATAATTTCATAATATTGTTAATACTATAGTAATTGTAGTATAAAAAGTTAAAGTGACAGTAATTAAAAAAAAAATTGACACGTCCTTAACGAAATACACAAATGTCAAAAAAGTTACTAAGTAGGTCATATTATGCACCTTCTCAGGTGCTAGAAAATAAGCGGCCGAGACTAAATGTGCTACAGAATTTTTAAACGTGTTTCCTTCGTGTCCTGAGATAGCGTCAGATAAGCCATGACAATTATTTGCCACCCGGTGCGAGGCTATTGACAAACTAAGACAACGATGAGCAGTACTTAGTTGTAATAGCTACTGTATAACCAAAACATACTTAGCTATTGAAATTAGAAACATAAAAATTTATGTCTGAACTGAATAAAAACATTAAATAATAATGAACGCAGCCATGTGAAATAAAATTACAGGATGTTTCAAAAAGGTACGGCCAAACTTTCAGGAAACATTCCACACACATAAAGAAAGAAAATATGTGATATGGACATATGTCCGTAAACGCTTGATTACCATGGTAGAGCTCAATTCCTTACATCTCGTTAAATGTCATCGTAAATAATACTTCGTACAGAAAATGTCCCAAATATCCTATGGATTGGTTCTTTACAATGTACTTTACTTCCTAGGTTCACCGCCAGGTGGCCCACTTGATACAATACGCCATTCTCCAGGTATATATCAGCGCATCAGGGATTCCATGCGGCGGAGTGTAGAGGCATGTATACTCGCTCACGGAAGTCATTTTGAACATTTTATTTAAGAACGTGTGTTACGTAATGCTGGTACTGTCTGTTTTTGTGTGCTCCCAGTCCATCATTTCGTTCGAGTTGAAGAGAAGCAATGTAGTCACGATTACCTTCCGTCACGTCGCCCACCTGGCGGTGATCCTAGGAAGTAACGTACATTCTAACAAAACATTCCATTGGGTAATTGGAACAGTGTCTGTACGAAATATTTTTTTACGTTGACATTTAACGAGATGTTACCATGGTAACTAAGCGTTTCCGGACATATGTCCATATCACATATTTTCTTTCTTAGTGTGTGTGGAATGTTTCCTGAAAATTTGGCCGTACCTTTTCGCAACGCCCTGAAAATGCTATAATGGTCAATATAAAATTTAAAATCTAAATTACTGTCTGTTGTGCAAAGTGAAAACTATAAATTTCCACATTTTAATGGTGAGTGCGCTATTGGCGGTTTCGATAGTTGCTATAACGTTGTTGCTAATTATGGTGACACACGTTTGTCATCATACAATTCGCACTTCAACATACATAAGGTATTATGTTCAAAATATAATTCCCTAAGCTACTAAAATATCTTATTTATTTACAGGCTAGGACTGAAAATGAGAGCATGCTATGGGCGACACAGGAACTGAACAAACGCATGTATATCTCCTTTATACAGTTTTTCAATAACCCTTATTATTAAATGTGATTCTTTCTTATGCACGTCTTCGTGATTATTTAGCTTGTAGCCAATTTTTAGCCTACTTTTCGAAGGAAAAAGTCGGCTTATGAGATTAACTTTCTATCTGTGTGTCTGTGTGTGTCCCACCCAAAAAAATCTTTTGAACCAGTATACCGAATTTCATCAAACTTTGTACACATATAGAACTTAGCAACCTGACTTCACTTTTATATATTTTGCTTATGTACTTTCCATTTTTTTTAAATGCCGACCATTTTAACATATTCAGATCAAGCTAGATGTATAAGGAACCATATTTATATATTCCATGATACTTGGCATACGTAGGCCTATACTACATACAAAGCTGACATGACTATGTGCATTTCGTTTATCCTGTGTTTATATTTTCGAAATTACGGCCGTTTTTTATATTTTTAGCATAGTATAACATAACCTAGGAAGTATTATTTAGAATTGCATCAAACTTGGTACACAAATATTACATACAAAGTTGACTTAACTTTGAGTATTTTATTCATCCCGTGTTTACATTTTCAAAATGGTTGCAATTTAAATACTTTTACTCTAGTATTGCATATCGTAAGACACATTTTTCATAATTAAATCAAACGTGGGACACACATACTACATATAAAGCTTACATGACTTTTGTGCATTTCGTCCATCATGTGTTCATATTTTCAAAATGGAGGCGATATATTAATTTTAGCTTAGTATAACATATCTTAGGAAATATTGTTCAAAATTTCATCACTCTTAGTACGCGCATAGGCTACTATATACAAAGCTGACTTGGCTTTAGTGTATTTCGTTTATTTTGTGTACATATTTTCAAAATGGCGTCGATGTATATATATTTCAGCATAATATTACACATCTGAAGAAATATTTTTCAGAATCTCACCAGTCTTTAATTCACACATACTACATGCAGAGCAGACTTTAAAGTTGCATATTTCGTTCGTCCTTTGTTTATGTGTTCAAAATGGCTGCAATTTCTATATTTTAAGCATAGTATTACACATCTTACGATATATTATTCGAAATAATATGGTTTTGGTACACGTAGGATACTTCATACAAAACTAACATTACTTTTGTGTATTTCGTGCATCCTGAGATCATATTTTTAAAACGCCGGCCACTTTATATTTTAGCACGTTATAACATATTGTTTGCATTTTAAAATTTTTACACATATATGCTATATGTATTAAAAAATGTTATAGGGATTTCATCAAATTTGTTACACATATACTACATAGTCTACAAAGCTGACATGACTGTTTTGCCATGTAACACATATGGGAAGATATTTTTCTGAAGTTCGTTAATCTTGGCACCCATACTCCACATAGTTAGATAGTTGACTGAACTTGTGTGTGTTTCGTAATCCTTGGCACGTATTTAGAAATTTACGGCCACATTCGTTTGTCATTATGATAGAAGGATATCTCAGAAATTTGTTTCCTAATTTTAATCAATTAAGATAGGGTTATTTTGTTTAGTAATCTGACGTTTTTTGTGTAGTCTATTTCGTTTATCGTGTGTACCAATTATTATAATTTAATATTCCTAGACGTACGAACAATATTTTAACCTTCAGAGTTAATTTGAATCTCCTTTAAGGAAGTAGACTTATCAGTTATGCTGGTAATTTCTTATTTAAATTTTGAAGTACAGATCCTTAAAAACACTTTTTTTTTTTTTTTTAGGTATATTGGGGTTTTAAGAGGTTTGTAAAATACAATTCCGTCATCGTCTAGGATGTTTAATAGTATTTTAAATTTTGTAGATAAATATATCGTTAACAATCTAAAGATTTATATAAGTGTGCATTCACAATGGGACGCAGAATATGCGCCAAATTTGATATATTTGGATTTCTAATTTTTTTTCACTTAACATTGTTTACTGTTGTTATTATTTTCACGTAAACCTGCAAAGCCAAATACTTTTTATGTCATAAAAAATATTGATACGTGTTATAGAAACAATAAACAATTAGTCCAGAAACATTATTTTAACAACGTTGCACAAAAATGATTGATATTTCCCACAACTTTTAATAATTTTAAACTTCTCGACATGAGTGAATCCAACCATAAATATTAAATATGTGTTTGAATTAAAATCACAAAATAATTCAATTCAAATATTATTTACATTGGCCTGGTTAAATAATGTGTTGATTTTTTGTATGCACATATTATTTTCAGTGATATGAATAAAAATATACCCACAGAAAGAGTTATTCCGTACTTTAAAAATTACTTTTTTTGAAATCATGTTGTAAAGTGCACAGAGAAAAGCCTAATCTTTCAAGAATGGTTGAAAATTTGTCTCTCATTGTTCTATATAGCAGTAGTTCATAATAATAAAATACATTTGATTGAAATTAACATTATTTTATTGTTACCTGGGTCACCCTACGGAAGATGAGAAACATTTTTTTTATAAAGAAAAGTGTATTTTAATCCGAAGGAAATATTTGAGTGCCCTAAGCCTTGTTCAGCACTTCAACGCGCAACAAATTGATTTACGGGTTCTTACTGAAAATGTTGTATATAAAAGATACTGTTCAAAAATATAATACATTTGTTGATTTTAAAAGACGGATATTACTTAAATACTTGTGGCTTTATCTTAGAGTTTTTCCTGTAACAAAGTTTTTTACGTTACACAATTAGTCTGAACTCAAATTCTTAAATTTTACTAAACACGATATTCTGCAAGCAAACTGTAAAACACGCTCTTGCGTAATTTTGTTCAATACAAAGATAAATCAACGAAATATGAGCTGTACAATCAAGGGTGTACGTACCCCTTAACCTAGTATACGTTGAGGAATACAGATAAGGCGTGCATATGACTTAAGTTATATCAATACCCTTATTTAAACGTTTAGAAATACCGACCCTGCTCAACAAGCACGAAGCAAGTTTTGTTCAGTATAGACCGTACAAGCCCCTAAAATCTTGTATGTTTACCAAGGAATTAGTACGCTTGATATTTCTATATACTCTGGACAGAATCGCATGCAAAATAACTTGGTTGTGTTTCCTTTCTAGCTGTGGTATTTTTCAGGCATTGACAAGGCATTTCCTAAAGCGTGTTGAAATCCTGTTGTGTGAGAAAGCACAACTTAATATTCCTTACAGCAAAATAATTATGTGTTAATGCAGACTTCTTCCTTCCCTTCTCCTTTTTCCCTGTACATCACTGCCAATGAAATTATTTGAAGTTACGTAAATACCAGGTCAAAAAGTATTACTACCGATTGTGTATGAGTAATAAGATTAACTTCATTAAATAAAGATATGTTATGTTGTTACATGCACTTCCCACAACGTAGAGTGGATAGAGCATTACACAACCTTCATGATACTAAGCTTGGTTTTGCTAAGCACAACTAATGAAAATATGTGAACAGATTTATCAGTGAGTGTGTGTTGTTTTACTTACTTTTGTAATACGTAGTTTTATTGCTATTTTATGGTGCTTGAGCAGTCAAACAAATTTAATGAAAGGCGCCACAGAACAATTTAATACTTGATTATTTCCCTTGGCTAGGATAATTAATGCCTGTACTAATATACAATTTGAAGTGATATTAAGTGGTGAAACATAACCTAAAACAACATTTTACTCACTAACATGCTTAGTTAATTCATAATCACCAGCGCCGGGGAAAAGGGAGTGTTTTCATGGTTCTGACAAAATTTTAAATTACTAAAAAAAAGGTGTTTAACGAACTCAGAGCAGTTATTTCAGGGTTGGTTATTAAACATCTGCCACAATAAAACTGACACCACATCACTGATAAAAAAATGTACAATAATAATATATATCCAAATGAGTTAGTCACACATTATTAAAGGCTCTCTGGTGATAGCGACTTCTGACGTAATTCTGTAGCCTGTAGTTTATGACGTACGTTCCTTGGAATTTTCTTGAACAATACCAGGACCCTTCGTTAAGGCCATATCCCACGTCGGAAGTTCTAGCTGGGGTTCTCAGTTATAGGAGATGAACTCAATCAATCTTGATCTCCTCTAAAATCATTTTTAGTATTCTTGTCCTTGTTTGAAGTTATTTCGAAGATACGTTCATTTCTCACCGTCTGCCAGACTAAACACACATTTTAGACTGTTTATAGCAACGAGTATTTTCACCCACAGTTCACACTTTACTCGTTGACATCAGCGCTGTTTAGAATTTATTGCTAATTTTTACTCATATTACGTTAAACCAATCAAAATATAATATTTAACTATTTTTTAAACATTTAAGATTTCAAGTAACTATCAAATACCTGTAGTAAAGTTCAGTAACACTAGTAAAGTTGAGCATCATTACAATATTAGCAAAAACGAAGTTATCATCTGTCAAAGGTACAAATTATCAGAATACATTTCACAATATATATATTTTTTCGAATTTCATAGTTTATTAGTCGTTATTATTACATATGTAATTCAAAATACCTTACATATAACTAGGAAGTAAAACTTTCAAACACTTTTGTTTTTGAAATAATTTCTGTAAAGCAGAAGAGGCAAAGATTGTCTAAGGAAAAACTATATTTGAAATTGAAACTTAAAACTACTTTTTCCCCCAACTTATGGCGTCAGGCTATACCCGTGTCAAAGACCAGTACGTGCGAAGAACATGAATTCATGTCTAGCTTAGTTGCACTGGCGGTGGGGAGGTGTTGCGTTCTCGCAAGACAAATACAGAGACGGGATGTTTGCAGGCTTTGTAGCCCGCTGCGGGTCAGACGCCAATAAGCCCGAGGGCCGGAGTTGTGGAGGATGAAGAGTCCCCGGTTCATATCCGCGACGTGTACCGAAACTACAGAGAGCAACTCCGCAGCCTTGGTGTTCCGAGCCAGGGCAGAGGAGGAGAGAGACATTGTTGTAGGGGTGGAAGCTGAAGGGTTTTATGGAGACGGGCATGGTAGGGGGTTCAAGTTCTCTCCCGAGTTTTTAATTACCGCTCTTCAGCATATTTGATTTGCCCTCCAGCAACCACCATCAAACTCTCCTACCCCCAGAATCAGAGCTCTCTTCCCTCACAGCCAGGGGCGGTACTTTTGCATAGTCGGCTTAGAACCTCACCCATACTCCTCCTTCGCCTCGGAATAAAATAAAACCCTAGCCTCCCCCCATCGGCGTTTCCCCGCGGGAACTTCCCGCCGAAGTTTGACGTGCAGTTACAAAATATTGGTCTTCATTGTAGCATTGCCCTTCCTTCCTGCTTCATTCCCGTAGCCTACTGATCTCTCTCTCTGTTTTCTCTCTCTCTCTATCTCTATGGTCTGCTCTCGAGATTTGTAATTCTCAAAAACATTGCGTGGAGCGAATTCCTTTCGACGAAACCGTTACAAAACAAAAGGCGGGAAAAGATTAGCTGGTGTTCGTATTAATTTTGCCGGAGCTGGGCGAAAATCTTTTTGAAGTAATATTCCAAAGCAAAGTAATATCCCAAAGTCTTAAATTTAAAGTCTGCATGGAAAAGACACTAAAACGCACTTGCGTTAAAAATATCTTTGAAACGACGCGTTCTTGTCAAATATTATCACAGTAAAATTAGAAGTATGCTTTATTCTAGTTCAGAAATATGATGTCTTACTCAAATATTGCATCTGTCTGCTTCTCTACATCTTTATCAATATACACATATAAATTAACTAATAATAATTTATTTGTAACGTTGGTTTTGCAATGACATTGTTATTAGCTATTTTGAAAAACAATATATTTTTACTTATATTTCGAGAAAATTTTGTTACATTTATTTCTTATTTTAGTTACGATATGTAGAAACTAATTTTTTCTCTTAGTTCCATTACACTCTTATTGAAATACATTGAAAGAGTTAATGTAGCAAGTATAACAATATCTACAAAACAATGCAACATTTCTTCGAATGTATTGTAAAAATATTTTAACGTTTGTATAGCCTGTTAACTATAACTTAATTGCGAAAAAAATTATAAGGAAAGTATACTTAAATTATTAACTCTTAATCGGTTATATTTTTTAGTATCATATTCCCATTAATAAAATTATAAATTCGATATTTAATACAAGTAGAACTTGTTATCCCTTATTGTTAAAAACTACATAGTAGAAATAATTTATTATATTGCTATCAGTCATAAGTAGCGCATGCAGTGAAATTAATTTAAATAATATTTCCGGTAAAGCAAGTAAGTTTATTTAAAGTTAATCAATTTACTTTAAGGGCGTTGGACCCGTAAAATTAAATTTTTTTATGTTTGTGCCAAACACTGTTCAACTTTTACATATCAGATAATATGTCATTACTCCAAATAAAAAAAATAGGCCCCATAGTTTTTGCATAATCACTTATCAAAGTCACAAAATAACCATTGCGGTGTAGCCAAAATAAACAAAAAAGGAATTAACTAATTTATTCAAAATTACAGGATCTGAAAGTCAAAGTATCAATGAATTTTATGACATGATTGAAGAAAGTTAGTTTTAAAAATTTCAGCAGTAGCCAAAAGTCAAACTTATGCAAAAATTTACCAATTTTATCAATTTTTAAATAATACAAAAATTTATCCCTTTGTGTTTACAAAAGTGTCTTGAAGTAGCTCATATCCTTTAGTATCAATATGAATTATCTTGTTACTGCAAGTTAATTATTTTTTTACCTAAGCTACGCCGCAACTGCCATTTTGTGACTTTGATAGGTGATTATACTAAACGTATGGAACCCAAATTTTTTATTTGGGGAAATTACATGTTTTCTGATGTGCAAAGATTGATCAGTGTTTGGCACAAATATAAAATGATGAATATTTACGGGTCCAACATCCTAAAGGACATTAGTATTTGATTTAAAACGCTAAAATAAACATACAATTAATCCCGGAAAAAATATTTACACACTAATAAAGACTGCCGTCGTGTAGAGTTAAACAAACACCAACTTATATTAATAATTTCGGGTTGTGAAGCAGTTATTAGTTTTCGACGGCTTTTCAACACACATTTTAGTAGCATGGAGATGTATTTAAAAAAAAATACTTTGGAAGGCCACCTAAAAATGTGTAATTTTGATTTTAACAATGATTTATTGCCGTTTATAAATTTTGGCTGCTGCTTCTTCTTTTAAAAACAATATGACATATTTCCATGACTGTAAGTGTGTTGTAAGTGTTCAAAGGAAGATGCCATATTCTTTCCTGTAAATTCTGACACACACGTAATTATTACTGTTGGGCCACTTGCATTAAAGTCACTAAGTGTTAGCGGGATCAATTAACATAATTTTAGAATTCTCATCAACATATGCTCGCGGGTACTATACTTCTGTTAACATAAAGACAAGAGTCCAGGTTGGTTGCCAATGCTATATAGAGAGCTCCACCAACACTATTATCCTGTAAGATTAACAATATCTTATGCAGAAGATGCGAAGGACATATTTCTTTTACAGAACATATTGTTATTTCTACAAAATAGACTGTTGTAGGAACGTTACAGACCCTACCGACAACCGAACATAACTGTTGTCGCTATTTTAACAGATGCCGTGGTAGCTACAAAAATATATTCTTTTCAGTGTGGCATTTTAGATTTACGTCCTGTTTAGTCAAAAGTTCTGCGCTTCACTACCTCAAAACATTTATTGTGTGTAATATTTCTGTAACAACTGCACACATTTACTTTATACTGAAGGCGACACATATTTAAACTTTAAAAAACTGTGGACGTTCCTTGATAGATTATTTTGACATAATCACTATACACAACGCATTTCGCTAGCAAATAAAGCCATAATCTCTTTCAATATGTCATTACACATTTTCCAAGAGTTTATTTTCATTTTGTAGACTGAAACCCACTTAAAAGGTTATTCACTTTTATCTCAGGTTATTTATACATCAGTCACAGTATATTTTGTACATAATTTGAAGTATACAGTTACGACTAACAAATACATTATTTGAGCAGAAAAAACGTACATTGTTAAATAATTGTATGCCTCACGTTAAACGTTTAGAGGAGGCTGAGTTCAGGAGTATTGTTACAGCGTACAGAAAGTGTGGAACTAGAGAATCTGGACGTACCTTTGCCCCGACTGCTTGACAGACCACACATCCCCGCACACTGGTCGAAAACAAAAAGGCCCACATACAACTACAGGTACCTATATTACTGCTTTGTGTACCAATTTGAGTATCTATTTCTGGACGCTGCAGTGGGGAGTTCTCCTGTCCCGAAGTGTCGAGTTTGGGTATCGGACCCACCAGTGTTTTGGATTCTTGGATTTTTATGAAGTGCGAAGTGATGTTCAGGGCAGACTGCTAAGTCTTGCGCAACTAGATCCTTAACATGCCGATACGTGGGTAAACGTTTACGAATTAGCATTCAAGTAACCTTCTGATTAGTCGATGATAATTTAAAAAGTAAACGGTACGCCACCTAATTACGTACGTAACTGACTAGAATTTAAATTAAACACTCCAGCGCTATATTTATTTCCATTTTTCTTCTGTTTCTCCGTGGTAAGTACCCGATTTCGTTAAACACGAATAAAATCTTTAACTGTTTGCTATGCTACTTACTATAAATAGTCCGTAGCAGATGACAAAATATGATATTCTTTAAATATTTAACTTTCTATTAAACGGCCACGTTAAATTATTCTGTATAGCGAATACGTCGTTCACTGTAGAACATCTGATACGACAGGTATAACATATTTTCTTCCTTGTAGCATTTTCATGAACAGCTAGAAGGAAGAAAGCAAGAAAAATGTCTTACAGTTCTGAGACGGTACCTTAATAACAAAAAATTAAAAAATAAACTACACGTTTATTCACCTCATTATAAAACACTCAGGTCTGAGGATTTTGGGGCTAATAAATTTTTAAATGGCATTCTTTAAATCTACTAGCACTAAATGTATATTTCGTGAATTCAGAAAATAGCTACGCTAGATATACTACACACGAAAATGAAACTGTATACTAATCACTGCTACGTTCTCCTAGTTTTCAATACTTAAGCCCACCATTCAAATTATGCACTATTTCTTCACGAACTCATAGTACAAATTAGCAGTGCATTGTAGCTAAAACAATTGTTGCTATTCAGTTCAGTGATCATAGACATTTATTTTTCAGTTTTTAAGGGGACCGTCATGTCATAGCATGTGTTATTATAAAATTTACTTAACTGTTTATAAGCGAATGAATGTTCCCTGTGATGCAATCACACAATCATTTTTATGTAAACATCTCCCTGCAAGTATTTTTGAATTTCTAGACCTATATAATGAAAATATCTATATTTCTAAATCGGTGACGGCACTAAAAATCTAGGAGCTGAGTAACTACTATTGTTTTCTGGTAAACTCAGAAAATGTAAGAACGTTTAAAATATGACTGCAATAGGGAAACAATCAAGAACTCGCCTCGTAAATAATAAGAAGTACTTATCTACCCAAGCTATCCGTTTTACTAATTTTGCTCTGCATTACTAATATATATGACTGTGGGGTGGGTAACAAAAAAGTACGTGCATGGAAAACTACGTTACAATACACTGATAATTTTTTAGCATTATTCCTCGTGAGTAAAATGTAGTTGTCTTTACAGTCATTTAAATTATATTTCAGTTAAATCACAATTGTGAATCATAATGTGCAAATAAGATAAGAAGAACTTAAAAAATATTGGCGAAACACATTAGTTGTCATTTTGATAATACGGAATTAGAGACATTTGTTAAGAGATGACCCCATCCTTGTGTTACTATACAGATTCTAAACTTTATGCATTTTAGCATACGCACTAAATGTTCGAAATCTATGAAGGAAATTGAACAAAGCGTTACGTTATTTTATATTCAATAATACCAGTGACGTACATAGGAAAAAAAATTATATTTGGAAACAAACCAATGCTTTTCTCGAAATTATTCTTAGGCCATATTACTTAGTATTACTGTAGACCAAATTTACATGTTACAAATTGTAAATGAGTTATAAAGGCTGTTTATTTTATTCAGATATTATAATTGAACCGTACATTTGCAAAAGGGACCAAGTCCACTTTTTGAGCAAATTCTACTCTCGAAAGCATTATCTTGGCTGTCAGCAACAAAAGAAGCCCAGTCCTATACAAGAAATACTTTAAGCGGACTAGTCCATGAATGTGCCAATAGCGCACTATTTTCTTTATGACTTACATGATTGTAGTTGAAAAATAATTTTCGATGTGACATAGTAGTTTTTTCACTAGCATATACTATGGTTCCAATGATCTTCACCAAAGACATTATGCTTTCTCTGATAGTGTAATACATAACACTGCTTTATGGATAAAAGGTACTAGGTGGTGTTATGTTTGCAAAATATGTTTCTATGTATCATATTATTAGTTTTTCACTATAATATACCAAAACTGCACTAATATACACTCAAGGCATTATGTTTTATATACTATTGTTAAAAAAACGCTACTTATTTTTTTTAATGTATCAGTTCCAATAACATTATTAATTTCTAAAATAAATTAAATACAAATGCGTGTCCACGTCAGTTATGTTTCATATTATTCCACACACACTATACTTTCAAGTTATCCATTATTGATGACTTGTTTCATTCGCAGGTCCACTATAGTACTTTTTTTGTTGTTTGCTAGCAATCTCACTTGGACTTTGTCCGTTTTGCGAATTCCTGACTCAATTAATTGACATATATCCATTTTCTTTTAAATTGAATACTTTCCCATTTTCTACATTGATAAATATTATATCAATGCGGATTAAAAGAATCATGTTTTCACCAATACACATTATCTTGGAAACCCATGGTACTTAGTTAACCTTTGTTGTCAATAATGGTACTTACTGGTGATTCTGTATAATACAAAATTCCTATTCATACATTTTTACACACGCACTTAAAAAAAGCCTTTTGAAACCCCTTCTTTTATTCATTAGCAGAAATTTGAAAGTTCAGAACTAAGCTAAATGTACTCTCTTATTCTAGTTTTGCAATGCATTTTACATCACTTCAAATCTGACAACCTGTTTGTAAGACACATTAGAAATACATAAAAGCTATTACTGTGGCACATATTCATTGTAAACAATTAATTGAACATAATATTATCAAACATATTTAAGTCATTTTCACCTTAAAATTAATATATATATATATATATATATATATATATATATATATATATGTAAATTTTAAGGGGATGACTATATATATATATATATATATATATATATATATATATATATGGAGTTATCTGTAATTTAGATAAAATATAACCCGAGGCCGGTTTCGGAAGTACTTGTATATAATAATAAACAGATATATGTATAACTTTGTTACAATTTTATTGGATTTGATTATGTATATAAATACAAATATAAACACACACACATATATATTTAAGTATGTATATATGTATATATACATATATACATACATGTACAGAGTAATATATACCGTATAGCAGCGTTTAACTTTAATTATGTGATTAAGGTATATTGTTTTTCTTCGTAGTTAAACGGAATGATCGCCTTAGTCAATATATAATTAGTTCGTGTAATATATAAATTGTTGATACGAAATTTATTTAGGAAAGAAGGCCTTGTCTAATTATTAATGCTGTTGTTTCGTCTTTGCTGTCATAAAACTCATCACACCAAAATAGTAAATGCCTATTGACATATAAATACATAAATATTTTGCTTTCCCTGCTGTTTGCTTCACATAAATTAGTCTAACTTACACGTAATATGGTAGATAATTACTTTAAGTAACGTAAACGTACACACATAGTTCTTCGGGGTGAGTGAGATATTTTGGTCAGCGCTAAACATAGAGCTCTTCAGCGCTGGTGAAGGGTAACATGAGGTAGGTATGAAGCAGCACCAGAATGAAGGGCGGGAGAAACGGGAGATCCCCGAGAAAACCCGCCGACAAACGGCATCGCCCGGCACGATTCCCACATTCGAAAATCCAGGGACCGACGCCGCCGGGAATCGAACCCGAATCGCCGTGGTGGGAGGCGAGAGGTCTGACCTCTAAACCACCGCGGCCCCCATAATTAATCGGCCTTTATAATATGCAGTGGAGTATACTTTATTTAAAGCTGAGGTAGAACCAATGTTTACTAATGTTTTAGATCGTTACCAACTTCTCAGTAAATTTTCTTATTAAACCAAAATATGTGGTTCATTACTATTCGGTTTTCTGACATAGACTCTGTCCGTAAAAAAATATTGCTTGGCTCACCGCTTCTGCCTAAAAATATTTTGACCATCCTGGATGTGAGAGGATTTCTGTTCTGACATATGAAGCCAAGCTAACTTTATAAAAAATTGAAATTATGTAGTGTTACTTTTTACCCTGCGGTTTTCGTCAAATATCTGAAAATAAAAGTTTTCACCTTCAATTTATGTGCTTGTCTTGGATAGAGGTTAGGCATTTCTATGCACGTAGGAATTCTTAAGTAGAACATGAATCGTCACGAGCTTCATATTCGATGAAAAAATTGTATATGTATTTGGAACCCTTTAACTTATTTTAAAAATACGAAACATAACTACCACTAAGTTACACAGCGTAGAAATGTAAAATTTCATAGCTGCACGCTCTTTGCTTATCTTTGTAAACTATGATAGTTATATTAGTTATTTTATTCAGTGTACTAAAACGATTAAGTATGAACACTAAATTACGATATCAGGTATATAATTTACGTGAAATCTGTAAGAACATTTGAACTTATTATCCAACAAGTATGTGTTAGGCACATTCCAAGTTATTGTAACGCGTTAGTTAAGTACTAATTGTTTAACTTAACTATAATCGCAGATATAAGCGGCGCAATACTCGCGCTAGTAACAATGTCTCAAGGAATGGAAAAGGTATTTGCACTTTCTTAATTCACACGCTAGTTAACATTTTACAAAAGAACAACTTCTAGCTGAAACTTTTGCAGCAGAAAATAATTTACAGGTGTCCTGCCTTGTGATCAGGAAAGACTCTCCTTCGTTTCTATAAAAAAAAAAGCCTGATTGTGAACGTAACGAGAAGTTAAGTCCACAGTGAAAGGTAAGTCCGTGAACAGAGAACTAGAACTCTGACTTAATTCATGATAGAACGTTTTGCTTCGAAGGTTCGGGAATTAAACTCCTGACATCTGATTACACAGTCGCTAAATACGAAATAGCAATACACTGAACTTTTCGTTGACAGTGTATTTTTTATTTTCATATGTACCTTGTACGCTTTAAGAAATACATTTGAGACAACGCATTTAGAAAATGTAGTTTTGAATGTCGCAAATACTTCGAAAGTAACGGTAATTTAATATTTTATTAGGTGCTTCTTGGCTGTTCTCTACTCCTCGAAATGTATGCTGTCTTCTATGCAATTCTATAAAAAACGTAAAAAAAAATGTCATTGAGAAAAGGTCAGAACATTTAGCTATTTTCCAGTTGGCTGTTATCAGTCTATTAAATGCAATTTGCTTTACTGAAGTATGAGACAATAAACAAGTAAAACGTACTCCAAGACAGTAAATTTAACTACTAAACGTTCCTCTCATGTAAATTCGATTTACTCCAATGATATGTGATTTCTATATGTTTCAGTTATTCGTCTTGTGAAAATCCCAAGTTTTCGTGAAAGGAACAATTGCATTTGTCATCGGCGAATGAAGCCTTCTAAACTTCGTCAAAGTAATATTGGCCGTGTTCCCGTGTTTTATAGGCACTGCATATTTTTCAGTTGTTTTATGTTTGTGTATTTTCTCTCATATGTTTCAGCTTTGACGCCATTTTACAGACTTGTATTTGTTTATTGTCCATTTGTCCACATTTCAGACTATTTTTTGGCTTTTTGGACATTATAAATATGCACATTTTATAAATTACGCTTGTATTATGCGGTACTAAATGACAGCAGTTAACATTGACTTTTTTCCATTTTTTCTCGTGATCAATTACTTTCCTTTAAGCCATAGAGTTTCCAGGAACTCCGGAACATGAAATATAAATATTGTGTGTCGATTGGCCTAATTATATTACTTATCTACTCGAAGTGCAAAAAAAAATTTTTCCAAACTTTTTCAAATTCCCATCCACAGCAATAAAAATAACGCGCAAGTAGGTCCCTAACGCGCAACTTAAAATTTGACTTCACTGACTTGAAAGACGCGATGAATTCAATTTTACTAATAAAGACACATAACTACAAAATTAAGTTGCGATAATAGTGCCTAGCTCTAACGGGCGCAGCCTACCCACTCGTTGGAGGCTCAAAAACTACGGAGCTGTAAGGTCTACCTTGACGCACGCATCAAATGCCGCATCGCCTTAATGAGACAAGCGCTGAATTAGCGTGCACAATTCTCGCTATACCATTTTTACTATGAGACTTTTTAGATGTGACCAAATTATTTTATTGGTGGAAAGTCTGCAGAAAAGTCCAGTGCGCGTCACAACTGGTTAGTACATTTTGAAATACCACAGTCTGAAAAGGCCGTTTTCCGTTTCGATTGAGGGTTTAGAAACAGTGTTTTAATGAACTTAGCGTCTTAACAATGAAATACCGATAATTTCCAAAGAGTGTTTTCTTATCGTACGTTCGCAGATTGGGCGCGTGTGAAACAGTTCCGTAAAAACCCTGTTTGTGATCACACTGCAACATACTTTACATGCATAATAAGCGGCGCCCTTAATGGGCCTCTCTAGATAGTCTGCATTTGTGTGTGTGAGAAAGGAGCAGTAAGGTTCCCGTTGACCGGCGTATGTAATGCATTATCCCGTTTCCGCGCAAGATACTCCAGATGGCATACAGTGCTTTACTGTTATCAGTTTTCCCATGAAACTTTAAACGGTGACTACATTATTTTATTTGTGGCCCGTATAGTTCATAGTCTAACGCTTGGTTCTATAGTTTTTTTTTAATCCGGTTGTTACTTTTATAGATACGGCAGTCTAATGTACCAATTTTTGGCCCATTAGAAGGGTCCGAAATTGGTGTTTTAAATAAAGGTGCCGAATTTCCGAAACTTTAGCGACAAAGTTTTAAATGTTGGTAATTTTTGTATACATACAAACATGATTCACCTTTAGTAGTTTCGTCAAAAAAATGAATAGTCGTAACTGGCTGCAACGCATTTCAAGCGAAGGTATGGAGGCCCCTTAAGTGATTTTATAAATGTTTTTCTTCCTGATGGAGAGAACTTCGAGGAGGCCCATTCCGTGTGAGCGTCGTGGGGTTCCCGGAAACTTGAGTCAGTAAGCGTCTCGGTTTCTACTTCATCCCGAGCGAGTCGCTTGCGAAATGGGAAAGTAGAACACAGGGAAGCCCGGGGCATGAACATCTGACCTAGAAGTGGGGTAGGAACAAACGCACCTCGTCTTTTTTTTCCACCCAACTCAAGCACGAATCTGGCAGATAAGGGCGCTGGGAAGTTGGCACACGAGCAAAAACGTCCGCCGAGCGAGACGACGCGACCCTGCCGCGGACGATCCGCAACGTAACTGCATTTAAATGGCTCAAGTTGGTTGGTTCGGGCGAGGAGAGCAGGAGGGAAGCGGCGGAGGAGATTACGGCCGTTGAAAACCTCGGCTTCTTGCAAGGTATCAACTCCACAAAAGTTTCTGCATCTGGTTCGCGTATGGAGGAACTCATAATTCTCGAAATCCAAAGGAAGGTGGAAGTCTCAAAATGCTCGTCCATGTAAACAGAAATTATGCATAGGCCTAATATTTAAGGCCATGATCTTTCATGTATTCCAAACAATTGCAAAAATCTCGAATATTTTTTAACCAAATGCTAAAAACAAATTTGAGGCTATGTACAGTCATACGATACGCAATTATGCCACGCCGTTTAAAAAAAATTTTTTTTGACAGTTTGTTAGCAAAAAAAATAATTTTGCTCCATTTATTTGTGACAATTCAGGGGCAAAAATCAAAAAATCCGTAAGGTATATTGCAACAGAGAAATTCAGATGTAAACGTAGATAATGTAAGTGTAAAAACTGCAAGAATGTATTTTTATATATGTATTAATATGCGTTAAAAAAGTATTTTCGAAACCACTGAAAAACTATAGAGCAAGGCCCTAAACAATTTTTTGGATTTCTGGTAGAATTATTTCTGAATGTAGGAATTAATGTCGGTTTAAGGTTGTTTACAAACATTTTTAACAACTGTATGGTGTTATACATCCAAGCCACAAATGTGAAGGACAGACAAATAACCAGCTCATCAATTATTAAACATTAAATCTTTAGTAGGTAAGCAGCCAAAAATAAATAGGGGTGGGTATTTGAAAACAAGTATGTATTAATTAACTTTCTGTAACAATTTTTAATTTTCTGCTTAATGAAATGTGGGATATACTCTTTTATAATGCACCGTATTTTCCGCAGAGGACTATATTCAGCTTTATTTCCATAAGAACGGAAAGCAATACCTTAGGAATACATGATAGAGTTTAAATGGTATATTTCTCCTCCATCACTCCGAACACTTACATAGTAAATAAGTAATTATTGCATAATGAGAGTACCTAAGTGCTAGGAATGTGCACCATATGTTGACTTACGACTGGGCGGATGTAGGTATCAGCTTGTCCCGAAAAATTACCCTAAGTGAAGATCTACAACAGCGGGCCGCTAGAATAAAAAGGGCGGGGGAAACCGGAGATTCCCGAAAATACTCGAAACCGGACGCATCGTCCGGTACAATTTTCGCACGATTCACACATGCGAAAATACGGTGACAGACCCCCCTCCCCCTTCCCAGGGGAATCTAACCCGGAATGCCTTGGCAGAAGGCGAGTGATCTAGTCACTGCGCCAAACACGGCTCCAGTCTGAAAGTGGCGAAGTATTAACGGTACTGTCATAATATAAATGAATTGCATTTATGTGTTCATAAAACAATTTAAAAATTTTTATACAAAACTTATTAAAAGGAAATTAAAACTTCCGAAAATTAACGAGATTATTTATGGCAAAGTATATTTTCTGGCAATTGTAATAGTTTTATCTCATTAGATAACCGCATGTCTCACATTTTAATGGAAAATATTTTGTCTTTGCAAATTGTTATTTTTTTTATTTATATTTAATATTGTTCCTTAGTTCATCAGTTAATACGCTGTAGGCAAAACTTACATAACCAAAGTTACAATTTGCGTTCGGCAGTGTAGAAAATAACACTATTACTAAAGCTTCAATTGCGAAAAATTCTCAATTGTTCATCTGTTAAATTGATACTACCGGTTCAAAAACAGTTATGTTCATTCGTTCAACAATAAAGAGTAATTTGGTAGCATTGTATAGCTAAGTAACTAATTTATACAAAAATTATCATTTTCAGCTAAATTTTTGTCTAAATCTCGATGATTAAACGTGAACCACCCAGCCCAATATCTTGGGTAGTAAAGATAACACAAATGTATATTTGAATTTTGGTCTCTAGCAAAATTTCATTGTGACAAATAAATGTAAGCTAAATAACAAAATAATTTTGCACTGCACGTATCAAAATTACGATTATTAAAATGGGTTTCACGTAAATGCATTCGTGAATGAATAAATACTTTATTCTTATTAAATACACGGACACTTTAAACAAGTTATTTGCAGATGTTGTATAGCCTAATAGACTATAAATAACTTTTGTTTAAAAGTCTTAAAAATGTCAGTTTAGTAAAAAATTTTATTTTTGTATAGCCACACATTGCAACGCAAGCCTAATCTGTAGCATAAAAAACACATTACGCATTCCGCTTACAGTTGTAACACTTTATTTGGTAGCACGTGTGACGTTTACTAACATAACAATTTATTTTTGCATGTAAACAACCATATATAAAACTGATTATATATATTATACATGATCCAAGAAGTTATAATTTTGAACCTACTTCTTATCGTAATATTGATCTAATAAAGATTGTATAGAATTTTTTTACAGACAAACTGTTACCGATTTATTATTTTTTAAATCTTAAATATTTTACACAATGCCAGTTTATGTGGAAACATGAATGATTTTCATTATTATATAATTTACTTAAAATTACGAATTTTGAAACTATTTCTGTCTACGAAAATTTGAAAGTGCTTCACAAACAAAACTTCCCAAGTGTCTTCCGCTAGCATTGCAGACAGTGATCTCAGTATATTTAATTGAGAAATAAATACAGTATGTTTGTACATAACAGGTTTGAAGGGTAATATTTGTGTATGAGAAGTAAATTATAACCTCAAATAAGCTACTGGTAGTTTGTAAAATTGTTTTGCATAAATTTAAAATGAATTTCAGTATAGGTACTGAAAACTCTGAACTTAGTTATTTAGAAGTTAAAGAGTCAAGTCTCGAAGAAGCTATAGAACAAAAAAAAATTGCAAGTTTTAGCTCCATACTATTTTACAAATCAAATACTAATCATCATTTTAAATAAATATTAAAATGTTATGCAGAAATAATTTAAAACAAATAATATTATATTAATGAATTACAATGTATGATAATGTAATTATTAAATTTTATTTGTGAATTACAATTGTAATTGATACAGATTTACATAAGCGATTTCTATAAAACAAAGTTGTAAGAAAGATAATTTTTTAAATTATTTTGTGTAACCGCTTTAAATGAGCCTTTCTTGTACTCTTGTTTAATATTGTTCACTATTTTTGGCTTAAAAGGCGCTGTACTCGAGTCTTTATTTTATATTTTTATGAAACAGTGTTAGTTTCGTAGACGATACTTGTGAGAACAGTTTCCTCTTACAAAACAATTTTAACTTGAATAGTTTTCTCATAACGGTGCGTCAAAGACAAAATTTGCTTGTTCTGCTGCCATGCAAATAGTGAAAACCAACTGACCTACTTGAATAAAATAATTCACTGTGGTATAACATTCCATGAGCTATGCGATAAAGTATTTAAAATACCACAACGAAATATTTTGAATTTTTTAAAAAATCGCAAAAGTTAAAAAAAATTGAAACTTCCGCAATTTTTTAAAAGGTAAAAGTAGTTCACGGGATTTATTAAAATGCTTTATTACGTAGCCCGTGGCATGTTGTTTCACCGTGAATTATTTCACTTACGTAAGTCAATTGATTTTAACTATTTGCATGGCAGCACAACATGCAAATTTTGACTTAGACGCTCCATTATGAGAAAACTATGCGAGTTCCAATTGTTTTAAGAGTAAACTGTACTCACAAGTATCGTATACAAAACTAACACTATTTCATAAAAATATAAAATTATGATTTTATCGCACTTGAACAGCCTTAAACTCAAGGAGAAAATGTTGCCAAAAATGAAACTGTTAACTTTTAATATCAACTTCATCTCTCGATAATTTTTTACTATTGAAAATAAAATTATTTGCGGTCAGGGTTATTTTGGTTTGGCCTTTGCAACAGAACAATTTCTAATGTGTTGTCTATTATACGCTATGAATTTCAATTTTGGAATTTGTTTAATAGTACCTAGTTCTGAATAATTTCGCAATTACTCAATAATCGAAACAATTGACCACACAGGCTCATACACTACTTCATTGAATATATCTTGAATCAATACATAGAGGAGAATTGTGAACGAACGATTGAGTGAATTCAGTCATGTTGCTAAATATCTATCTAAATATAAATAAATAAATTATACCTCACCCCGTATTGGTAAATTGAAAAAAAAACTGAAAACATTAATTATACGGATAAAACACACGAAGAATATTTATAATTAGTTCCAATATTATTATAACTTTTGGTTATAGACGATTGGCCGTCTTAGAATCAAGTAATAAGTAACGGATGTAGACATTATGTTTTAAATGTTGATTCGGAGTATTTAAATTACAAGTTTCCTTCTCACCAATAACTTTATACCAACCTTCGTGTCAAAATTTTTGTACCACCAACATACCACTTTGTCAACTAATACTATGAAATAATTACTTAAACGACTAATTTGCACCCTAGAAATCGAAATTTTGTAATTCTACCAAACACAATCCATCTCTGGCAGATTGTATTTCGAGTGATTTCCTCCAAAGAAATTATTTTGTCCCTCAGTTTTCGTATAAGTGCTTGCCAAACTAACGACTTGGCTATTTTATTTGCTTACCCAAAGTAAAAATATCTAAAATATGATAATAAAAAAGTTATATTGAATGTCAATGTATTAAACTACAGAATGACACCTTTATAATTTCACATAAAAATTGTATTTAAAATAAATTCTTCAGTGAACTTAAATTTTCGCGTATTTTTGAGCACCTGCATATTTAAAAATAATTATTACGTGAAATAACAAATGTGTCATTGTTTTATCTTATACAATTATTTTCAATCAAAATTATTTCATTCGTTAGGTTTGAATAATTTTTACATCGGTAAGAAGCGAAAACCGTCAAATCGCTACTTTTAGTTGCACGTCTGCAAAAGCAATGGCACCGAAAAGTGTTTTATTTGTAAGAAATTACCAGTAATATAACGAGAAGAGTAGAAAAGAGTTTGGTCCACATAACCAACTACACAATTTTTAGGTTTATAGCGTATTCAAAGCGAAATACAAATAAAACAAGAACGAGGAAAAAATTTTAACAAACCAAATGCGGTTGGGATTTAGAGGGGGGAGGGAGTTTTTAAAAATCGTTCAGGTAATATTTGATTATTCATCAAAACATGTGTATTTAAGTTTTTGGAGCAGTTTAGTGAACTGAGTTCTTTTACGCAAGTACCATTTCTATGGTTATTTTAAATAAATAGGCTAACACATTTTTAGAAACATTTTATTGGGATACACGTAAACACTTAGCATGTTTTCAGTAGTTTAGCTTCAGTGCTTTTATCACATCATGGAGAGAATATAAAAGTATATCGAAAATAGAATTTTCGCAATCTTTAGAGTCTTGCAAGGAGCAGTAAAGCGATTCCTAAATATCTCATATTCCAGCCCGTTAAGTTAACTTCGCCATAAAGTTGAAGAATATGCTGAACAATGAATATGTTAAGACCATTTTCCCCTTCAAACACGAAGATGGCTTCTCTTTAATGTGAAAGATCAAGAGTGTACTCTAGAATGATTTGTTGGCCCATATATTCTCCGTTTACAGGCTTTCGCACAATACGAGCAAACAAAAACTGACGGATACTGAGACGTCTATACGTATATAACCTCACTATTTTCCCCTAGTACACCACAATATTTTGCGTCAAATATCACACAACCATCATAAACCGAGAAAATTTATAAATGAATACATTATGATTATAAAAATATAGTTTTTTTTATAGAAAAGTTACTGTAATTTTTCTTCCTTTGATTTAAGTAAACATTTTTATAAGAGAAAACGTTTGTTTTGTTTCTACTCCATTAAAATCTTCAAAAACACTACTCTACTTACTGGCTCACATGTTTCAAAAATGTACTTTACAACAATACCATAATTTCGTACATGTTGCAGAAAAGATCTTACACGGTTTTACCACATCATGGCAATATTTCGTTCATTTTATAAAATTAAAAAAAGTTATTTTCGTTATATTTATGAAATGGCCTATGTTATACTTGGTATAATAAATTTTATGACAAATTCGTTTAAGCCGTAGAGAGTTTTACAACGAAATAGACCCAAAATGCAACTAGGAGTATCATCCCTGCCAACATTGATTCGAAATTGGGAACGTTAGCGGAACCAGTGCAAAGACACGTGGGCGTAAATATGACTTAAACGAAATCCGGTGCCCGATTGTTTACGCGCGTTATTGACGTTTAGCGTATGTGTGTACACCATTGACATGTAGTATTAACCAGTATCATTACAATGGCCGTACGACAGTGTTAACGAAAATATATTACAAACTTTTCAATATGATTATTGGTATGTACGGAGGTTAATTTATGATGTAATACTTTTTGACTGGCGAAAATTGTGATTGAAAATTGACGTTGAAAAACAAATATTTATTGCAAAAATTAAAAACAAAGAAAAATAAATAGTATATTTACGTGTGCTGTATAATGACAATATATTTAACCTATACAACTTTTTTTTTTTAATTTATTTCACTTTCACTAAATAATGGGGTTAGCTATGCATTTTTTTGCATAGAGTGTTTTGCCATTGATTTTTTGGCTGTGAAATGGCACAGTTTGAAGCAGGAAACCCCAAATAAACAAAAATGTAGCCTTTACGCGGCAAGAGCTGCAAGTGAACCGTTTTCGAGAGAATGGACGTAGAACATTTGGAGCAATATGTGATAAACTGGCTTCTCGAGTAACCACATTATATAACGGAAGGGAAATGAATAGGGAACCAGTTTTTTAAGGGATGAAGATCTTAAACCTATTAAAACGCACACGGGATGCCATTATTTATTTCTTCTTACTTTTCGTTATTTTAACACATGTTGGTTTTATATTTAATTTTACACTTGCGAATTTCTCCTTTAAGTCTTACGCTAACACAAATACTTGAATTATATAATTTTACCTCAGTTTAAACAAAAAATTATCTCGCAAAATATGTAACACATTTACATTAAAACCCTGTATGCAGTCTACTTTGTCAGTGCCGTACACCATTTATTACGTAACATACATTTATTGTTATAGTATCACCTATAGTGTGTTTTAGCTAGCTATTATACTGTTGCTAGTTTTGCCTTTTTAACTTACGTGCGCCACTGAAAGTGAATGCAGTTACGTCGTAATACTGACTTCCTTTCATATATTTATTTGTGTTAATATCATTTAAATTGTTTGTAGAGTTTTAAAGACCTAACAGCATTCACTTGCACTTGTGTAGGTCCATATAACATTTAAGTTTGTCATATAACCGAATTGTAAGAATTATCGAAAAATTACTTTCACTGTTGTGACAATAATTGAGCCAGCTTTAAAAAAATATTTTACAAATGACGATGGTAGGATTTATTTCTTGTTATCAGTAACGATATTTCAATACGAAGAACATTATGTCTTTAAATAATATTTATATAGGTTAAGGCTAGTTCACGAGCGATTCCACTACAAATTCCATGTATTGCAGTAATACTATTTTTAATATAGCTTCTGTTCTAACAGTTTAATTCACAACACTACCGATTCTGTTATGCGAAGCTATTAATACGACGGACTTAAAATTCTTAACTGCAAGTACGCAATACGATTCCCTGAAATATATGACCATTTCCTTATTTGTTGCAACTTAACGAAGGTTAAGCACGGCGGTATTAAGATTTCTCTTCACCGAAAAAATTCATAATATTATAGCTGTTCTAAACACTGTCCATGTAATTCTTGTTACTTTTAAAATAATTTTCCACAAATAAAATATTTTTCTGTTTCATAGTTTTCGTACAAGCACATGTCAAAGTATTGATCAGACCATTTTCGCTACTTAACCAAATAAAAAAAATTCAAACTATACAAATTAAATAATTTAAGTAGAAAGTAAATACATTAAGCTACAGAATGACACCTTTGACATTTAACATAAAAATTATTAGTTTAACGATAATGGTCAAGTTGCTACTTTGTCGTCGACTTGCCCGAAAACTATGGACACGAAAAACACTACCGTAAAACGGGGTGAATAGGAACAGTGGGGTGAATAGGTATGAAAGTTTACAACCAAATTTTTCATAGAAAACCTCCTTTAGAGAAACGGTTTTTATATTTGCACGTAAGATCTGTTTATAAACGATAGTGTCATTAAAAACAACATGTTTTACTGACGAGTTGCTGGCGAAAAATGGGTTTGAAATTTCTTTCCTATTCACCCCGCTGTTCATATTCACCCCATTTTACGGTACTGTATATCTGTCGGAAATTATTACACAGTGTGTAAGTTGGACAGTGTTTGGTACAACTATAAAACTACGAATTGTGCGGTGTAGGGCGCCCTTAAATGAACGTATTGCCTACGCGCTAGCCTCTGTAACACTGAACCCAAGCATTACGTAGTTTGATTCGAAAACGATTGCTCCTAGACAGTTGCTTCAAGTGGACTACTTTTGTTGCATATGTCACGTTTCTGAGAAAATATTCTTTAACTGTTTGAATATCATGACAGTATAAATGCTGTATGCAACATGAGGAAGTTCATTCCTTTTACATTTATAAAGATGAGTAGTGACCGGCGTTTGCTGTGGCAACATTAAGTAGCATTATGAATGTCAGCAATTCACGTCGACCCGTTTCTAATTGATGGGAAGTTTTGTTATTTGATCTTAAATTTGAATGATCATTACTCGCTCATTACAACGTTGTCATCGTGCCTTTTATATTATCTGCTTAATTTTTCACAGGATATCGCCAGCAAGAGTTTGTTGGTGGTTTTTTTATATATAGACATACATTTAAGATCAGGCGAAAAAAATTTACCTTTTTTTAAACTACGAAACAAGAAAACTATTTTTTTATTTCGATTTGAGACGCATTTGAAGGGTAACTTATATACGTATGATTTGTAAATAAGTCATGCTTCTCGGTTGTAATTGTTTAAGTAAGACAATTATTTTATTTTATTTTACGCCAGTATTCGTGCGACAAAAGTTTTCTTGGGAGCTTTTACAAAACCTGATGAGTGAGCAAGTATCGTGAAATCCTACATTTAGAAAGCTGACATCACGAACACCTCATGTGCCCTTAATAAAGGACGAGTATGGTACATTGTGGGACAAAAGCAATTGGATCAGAACCACAAATTATATGTATAAAAATATATATGACGAATTTAATGAGTAAGGTTGTGAATATGTTAATATCCGATACAATGCAATGGTACTTTTAACCAAGAGAAACCTGAGAACGTCTGCCTGCTTTAGGTAAGGTCCGCTATGTTTTCCACACGAGAACAATGACAGGTTTTGTACTGTATTGTACAATTTTGTGAGACATGCGTATAAACCGCAAAGCGAACAAGACTAAGGCAAAAATAATCTTCATTTCAGATATTTTAAAAGGCTAAATGTTATTATGTTATTTGACATTACAATACTTAACAGATAACGTACTTTGTATAATGTATTATCATATTGATTTTTATAAATGCTTTACACTTAAATAAATTCGTAAATTAATTTTAAAGGAAAATAATTTTTTTACGTGCGTAATAAACTGCAATTTTCTTAGTCGTGGAAGGGCTTGAAATAGAGGGTATGTTATAAACGTCATCCTAGTTTCGGCACAGAACAACCTTAGTTAATTTAACTGGGGAATTATTGTTTAAGTAGCAGATGAACCATCTTATGTGTACTGTTTTTTTAGTTTGCCCATTTTGTAGTTTCCCACACAGCATGTTAGCTTACTGAAAGCCTTGCATTTGACTTGCAGTTATAAACTTGCTTCGGTAGGCTTACTGCAAGCCTTGCATTGGCCTTAAGCTTTTATGTTGGCGTAGGTATTATTTAGCTTTACAAGCTTTCTGCAAGTGTATTTAGGAAAAATGCTTGCAGTTAAACTTCTTGCAAGCATGTGTTAAGCTTGATTGCTTACAAGTTAACCTTAATTGATGTTTAGTATGTAAGCTTACAAAACTATAAAAAAGTGTCAACTAGACAACTTGCAGCAGACTTGCTGCAAGCCTGCTTGCCAGCTTACATTTCAATTGATTTTGGCTTGCCATAGCAAGCTTACTCACGAGACTTACTGCAAGCCTGAATCAAGTGTAACATAGCGTTTGCTACGTTACATTTAAGGAAAATTTGTTTGTTCATTTAATTTGTCTAATTGTTGGTAACCATAACTCATGTATATTTCAATAAGTTTAACGTAATGCTAGGAAGCAGGGATTTGGGATAGTTTGTCTTTGTTAATGTTGTAATGTTTATTTATTTTATTGTACTGGTATCCATGCATTTTATTT